>VXAZ01004433.1:524131-653960 GCA_013399875.1 Gymnorhina tibicen | reverse complement strand
CGGTGGCGGCCGCGCCCCCGGCCCGCCCCCGGCACCGGCTTCGGCTCCGCCCGGCGCCGCGCCGCCATCTTTGGTGCGGGCAGGGACTCCCCGGCTGGGGCGGCCACCCCGGGGCTGGGCGCGCACCGCCCGCGGCGCCGCCGCCATCTTAGGTGTGGGCGGGAGGTCAGGCGGATGCCGGCGGCGCCGCCATCTTGGAGTGAGGAGCGCGGCGCCCGCCATGTTTGTGCAGGGCAGGGCGTCACCTGCCGCTGTCAGTGCCCGGTGCCACAGAGAGCGGCCGCCCTTGGGAGCGACACTAAAGAGCTTCTCCTTCCACCCCCCGCCACGGGCAGGGACACCTGCCACTACACCAGGCTGCTCCAAGCCCCGTCCAGCCTGGCCTTGGGCACTGCCAGGGATCCAGGGGCAGCCACAGCTTCTCTGTGCCAGGGCCTCCCCACCCCCACAGCGAAGAATTTCTGCTGTATATGCAACCTAAGTAGTCCGAGGGCAAGCATCAAAAAATCCGCCTACTGCAGATCTGGTTTATACAATAGTTCATTTTGGGGATGGACACTGTTTTTGCACACCTACAGATTGCAACACGCGAATAAAAACATAGTTCGAAAATAAGTATCAAAATACAGTGAAATTCAAACAGCTATATGTAGAGAAACCATTAGAAAAATCACGTGTAAAAGGAAACACGCAGAAACGTCTCCTTGAAAGTTTTCACTTAGCAGAGGGCTGTCCGCTACATGCTCCAAGGCCCTTTCCAGCCTGCACAGACGTATGACTGTAATTTGGATGATGCTTTCACCAAGCCCGGTATTTCCTAACAATTTTATGAAGTAAACTTTTTCTTCGCAATCATAGACGCCTTGTTTCGATGTGTGAAAACGGCCTTGTTTACATACGGGGAAAACAGCATTGTGAAAATGTAATTACTGGGTTATGGTTTCCCCTCTTGTTTGCTGTTTGCCAGCTCAGTGAGCCCGTCTGATACTGAGCATTATTTTCCTCTGTATTTTTCTAGTCATACTGTTATCATCATCATCATCATCATCATCATCATCATCATCATCATTATCATACAGTTCAGGGTTAACAGGCACTTCTGTCCGGACGCCACGGACCTGGCTCCAGCAGCAGATTGCTGTTCCATGAATAGTTTGGGAAAGACTCAGTAGATGGCCTTAATTTAATTTCAGGCACACCCTTGCAATGCGTTAGGGGAGATGCAGATGGACTGGGGCGATACGAGCAGAATTCCTAAAATCTGACTTTAATCACTTTGCTTGACAAACATCGTTTGCTGAAACCATGGGAGGTTCCTCAGCGGCCGGCGCTGGGGTGGTTCAGCTGCCCACCAGGATTTGTGGCTATTTATTCAACCTCTCTGAGAAAAAATGCCTGACCAGTGTGCAGGGATAGCAGGCATTAGTTACCAAGAAGAATAAATCACTGAAGAAAGTCAGGATTGTCTATAAAAAAGTGGAATTAACCACTTGTGAGGAAATTCTCACTTTGGTGGCTGGATGATGTAAAGAGAGTCTCAAAGGATACAAAGCTTGACAGTGTCATAGAATCACAGATGGTTTGTGTTGTAAGAAACCTTAAAGATCATCCAGTTCCAACCCCTACCATGGCAGGGACACCTTCCACTAGACAAGGTTCCTCCAATCTTTTAAATCAAGCCATAAGCTCAAACCCCTGTGGAGTCAAATTAACCCCTTTATCACACTGATTTTGCCATAGCTTATGCCATGACCTAACTTTTGGACTAAATTTGAAACATAAGATTCAAATAATTAGAAAACCTTCACCACAACAGTAAATATTGAAGACTTTTTAAATGGGAAGGAAAGGGGAGAGTTCTCTCAGTAGCATTTGCTCACACACCGTGGTGAGATTCATGCCCGGATTTGTTGCCACATCCACCAAATCGGTCCCTGCAGCTCGGTCCTGATGTATCCAACACTTTTCACCTGAAAGAGGTTTCAGTCTGAATGACACTTGAAGTACTTTAAGTCATCACGGTACCTTTTGCTAATCACCATCAGCATCTAATGGATTCATTTCTGGAAGCACTTCAACTCTTCTGGGTTCCTTAGAGGAGAGGATTCCTCTGGCCACTCCAGCTGCCATCATTAGGCAGCTTTAGCTGATGGCTGCCAATGGCTCTGTGCTCTACCCAGGCTCCCCCCAGCACCAATCTCCAGGATCACAAACCCCTTAACAACCTCCTCACTGCGAGACTAAACCACGAGTGGGAACATACTGCTCTCCTCTGAGGATTAGATTTCTTAGCCTGCTTTTACTCCGACGGTCTCACTGTGAACGTCACGTAATTAAGTGCCTGACCATGACTCAGGTCACAGGAAAAACTGAGGGTGGCTGAACTGGTGTAGAGAAATCCACATGCTCACTTTTGCTCAGTCAGAAACAATCCCGAGGTCTGTGGTTTGCTCGGCCTTTCAGTGCCCCACACCCGGTGAAACACAGCAAAGGGGGACATCTTCAGTTTTGTCAGGTGTTCTCAAAAGGTCGTGTGCCTGCGTGGTGGAATTGCTAATGATAATTTAGTAGGATAAGCTCACAGATAAGGTGAACCTGAAAGCAAGTGGGATCCCCAGGAAGCAGCCTCTCCAGCTCTGTCACACAGCTCATCCTGGCAGAGCAGATGTGCCGTTTGTGATACGCTCCGAGTGTTATCAAATCAAGGTCCCATTGAGCGAAGAAGTGAAAGGACTTGAAGAGCTGAGAAGGAACTCCTTGTGAAAATGCCTTGCCAGCAACCCTCTCTTTTTTAAATCAAAGGACTGCCAGCTCTCAGGCATCTGCTGGTTGCAGCTGTCACGGTGTCATCTGGAGGGAAAGGTGAGCCCTCGGTGACTCAACACCCGAACGTCAAACACTGACACTGCTCACGCTGCAGAAACATCAGATTGCTGCATCTATTTCACACTGTTGGTGGGGAAACAGGGAATTCAAGTCTCATTTAAGTCATCTTCTTCCTTAGAAGAAAAGGAGCAGAAAGAGGAGAAGAATCTCTTTTTTAAGGGCAAAATTACCGACTCTTTCTTATGTCTCAAAAACTGTAACTGATGTTTTCTTGAATGTCAAAAGGCCTATCAGGATGCTCAGATCTCCAGTTTTATACTAAACATTGTTGCTGTATCTTGTCCACAGGACAGCATATTGATACAGTTTAGTTAATCAAATTTAAAGTCAAAATTAACCCTATACTTATAGCACAGGGATTTTAGGAAGGGTGTGGTGGGATATATTAAAATTCAAAGGGATCATTTATGGGGTTACTAGTCACTCAGATGTTCCTCCACATTCCTTTAGGTCTAGTGTATCACAGAAGACACAGGACTCGCTCACATTCAATGGTAATAAAAGCAGCCAACAGACCTGAAAAGCTGCATCAACATTTTATCCTAAACAATTGCTCCAGGAAGGCTGAGCTAAAAACCCCAGGCAAGCTGTCAGTAGCTAATATTAGCCTACATGTACAGAAAATTTTTTAATTCCAGAGCAATTTCCAAAGACTGCAGAAAATGTTCTCTAGACTGCAGAGAAAACCCAACAGTTCATTTTTGTGCTGATGCAGCTGCAACTGCTGTTTGCTAGATCCTATCTCAGCTTGGTCATTGCAATATCAAAGTATGATTTTATAAACCTTTTAACTCTTGTGTAAAGCATATTATACATGCTAATGGCTTCATTTGACTAAGCTGGCTTTGTCATTTTGCTGCAGCTGGGTGAAGGTACTATATATTGATATACCCTCATATGTTAAGCAACCCTTTAATGGAATACATTGCCTTGGAGTCTTTAGTCTTTATGAAAAAAATCCTTATCACTGCCCAGAGAACTGTTTTGTGTGCAGTAATTATGTAATATTAATGAACAGTATTACATACAACTATTTTCTAGCCCTATTCTTTGTATGGAATGTACTTTAGAATGACCTGACACTGCAAAAATGCCTCTAGCTTCCATGGCTCATGTAAAATACAATAAATACATAAATAATTTAGAAGAGGAAATAGGTAGTGTTGCAAAGGCTGTGGTGTTCTTACCACTGCACTTCAAAATCCATCGATGTGACCTTTGCAAATGCGCTTTTCTATTTTCATTTAAGGGTAACGCTTCCTCAAGCTGGACAAAAAAAAAAATATTCCACACAGGCACAGAGTTTTAAATTTGAAAACTCACTCTGTAATCTTGTTTCTTAAATTGTAGAAGGAAAGAAGCACCTCGGGGATGAGCCAGGACAGCGTGTCCAGGGGCAACACCAGAGGCACCTGGAAAGAGATGGTCATCCGGTGAATTCCATGGGAAGGAAGCTGTTTATCCCATGGAGACTTAGCTTTGCAATCTCTTGGGGTTTGGAAGTTTTTTCCCCCGCTTCTCAAATAAATAACTGCTTATTTAATTCCTCTTAATAAAGGAGGAGTGTGGGGCTGTGTCAGGGGCCAATTAGTCAGGGCTTGCAAGTACACTGGTGCCGAGTATAATTTTTACTCCAAGTCGGTGACACCTTCATTTCTCAAAGATTTCATAGCCTGCTCATTTACAAAGTGGGCTAGTGCCTTTGGGTATTTGGGAAGGGCAAAAAGACAAATTGAAAAGCATCAAATCATTTAATTTCAAAGTGCATTAAGCTCACGCCTTCCAATTTTCTGACTAAAATGTTCGTTGGCTTTTTCCAAAGAGGTTTATATTCAGGGCACAGAAATAGTTTGTGGATTTTAGATTCCTGAAATACTTAACAATATTATTCAGGGGAAAAAAAACCACAGGCTTCTTGTCCTAAAAAACGCAGATTCACGTGCAAAGTGTTAATGAACCCAAGTGACAGCTTAAGAATAAAAATAGCATAACCCTCCCTCCCCCACAAATGGTAGCTAATCAAACATTTTCTAGAACAGAATTTCTGACGAGTCTGGGATATAATAATTTTTTTAAAAAAAGCAAAAAGAACAATATTAGGAGTCCAGTTCAGAGAGACCAAAATGATGTTGGTCATGTTTTCCACCTGGGAGCCACAGTACCTCCAGCACCTGGATCTCCTGGCTCCTTTTGGAGCGTTGCTTGCTGGAATCTGTAGTCTCCAGGCTGCATGTCCATTATTAAACAGAAGAGCAGTGGTAATCTGCTCCATTTTAGGCAAATTAAGTGCAACTCTTTGGCTCCTGGCACATTCCCAACGTGGCCCTGAGATGAGCATAATTCCACAAAATCCATAGGATTCAGAGCCCATGACTGCCACTGTTCCCCCTTCCCGTGCCTTGCAGGTAATGGGAAGTCCTTTGCCGGGCTCCTTGCAGGGGACAAAGACATTCTGGATGAGTTTAATGAATATTGGGTGCTGAGGGAACCAGGTCAGGAGAGACTTCAGTTTTCCCTTTGAGTTCCCTACCTGATGGGTTTCATGTCATATTTCTGCTGGCAAGGGAAGGGGGGGATGTTGCATATTCAGTGCTCCCCTCCTCGTGCCTTGCAGGGGGAACAGGGTGTGTTTCCTCAGAATAGAATGAACTCGTGCTTTCCAATTTTTCCCCATGTTAGGAAATAGGTCCTGTCTCATTACTGGTGACAGCACATATTGGTAGGTCATAGAGCAAAGGGAGAGCCTTGCGTAGAACAGCTGGGGCCCAGAGCCAGAAATCTCATTAAAGTAAGCTGCTGCTATTTCCAGCCTGTAATAGAGCTTTGGAGCTTGATTATATTCAGTGAAAGCAGGTCATTACAAACACACTGCTTTTTGCATATTATCTAAATTGAAATAATAATATGTTCTCTCCTTTCATGTGCTATATTGATAAATCCCAACTTATGAATGAAACATGTTGATTAGTTAGTTAAAAATAATTAGTTCCATATTATGCCTCCAAGTTTAAGGCTTGATTAGTGCAAACAAATAACTTTTCTTGATAATAAGTCATTTACAGAGTATTCTCTTAAGTGGAGCACACAGGCATAAAAATAATCTGCAGCAGCAAATTGTGTTATTTGTTCTCTCTTTTCTCTTTGACTTCAAATATAACAGGACTTTTAGAACTTGAGAGACACAATATCTATATGCAGATTCTGATCTCAACAGCAACTGCTGCAGTGCCACTCTGGCGTTATTTGATGGAGGTGGCAGAGCACCAGATGAGAACGTGACCCATAAATGTTCTTTGATTCAGCCTTTTTGGTCACACAGCCCCAAAAGAAGAACAATATTGCTTCCAGTGACTGAGAATATTGCTCTGTTATTTAACTTGCATTTAAATATTCTGGTATTTGCATCAGAAGTGAGCTAATGAGTGGGTTTCCTGAGCAGTGGAAGTTCTTTTGAAGGAAAACAAAACCCTGCATGAACAATTTTTTCTAGTCATCTGTTCACTGAAGCCAGCACTATTCAACAATGTCCATAAAGCTTAAACCCCATCCTGAATAAGAACATTTTCTTGAACCAGGGTTTAGGACAATCATAAAGTCTTTTTTTTTTTTTTTTTTTTTTTTTTTTTTTTTTTGGCTCCCATAGGGTTCTTCTCACAATGACAAAAGATGTGTCCAAAACTGTTCACAGGAGACATCCCTAAAAGAAAGGCTATACCTTGATAGGATTATGGGATAAATACTGCAATAAAATTAGATAACATCCTGGTAAAAAGCCTCGACTCTGTTGATACTGCTGTCTGTGCTGCTGCTCCCACCTACAGAGCCTCTCTGAGGGAAAGTTATGGCTCTCAATTATCACTGTGAAAATCCAGCCCTATTTCGGGAGCACTCATAACTTTGAGCAGTCATCGAGGTGTGGGAGTTTGACGGCGTTGTTGGAGAATAACAACCTTCGTGTTGAGGCGCTGAGGCATGACGAGCCTGCGGGAGGCAAATCATACACCTCTGTAGAGCAGTTTTGTAAAACTCTTCCCTTCCTGCTTGACAGGAAAACTTGCAAAAGCCTGAGAAGAGGACCAGACCTGTGCCAGGAAGGGAATTAACCCAAAGGCAGCAGTCGTGGTCTCAGCAGATGACACCGAGACCACCAGTTTTCTGACTCTACATAATCACCAGACCACCATGAGGTAGAAAAGGCTAAATATCTACTCTTTTGTGAAAGAACTGAGGTGACTTACTGCTTAAAAACTCTTCAATCCTCCCCAGTCCTCTCAGAGGGCACTTACTGAGAAATGGTAATGGTTTACAGTCTCAGAGTGCTTTTAGAGCACTCAGTGTCAGAAAAAATGGCATTAACCCACTCCCTTCCCCATATTCTGGACCTGTTTCTCAATGCTAATCAGGAGTAATTTCACTGAAGTGAAGGGAGTTACACAAGACCTGTGTGGAAGTGGAATCAGATCCATGTATCATGCATTTAAGATTCCTGGCAAAATATGCTCTATTTACTTGAGGAAATTAAAACATTTCAGAGTCCAGATGATTTAAGGGCTATGTTCTTACTTCCTAGAAATTAGAACAGTACCTCATGTAATCAATAAATGTATAAAATTGTCTGAAATGCAAGCATTGCAGAGGTCAGGAGTGGAAAAAACACAGCTGAAATCACTTTACGTGACATACTGGAAAAGCAACATTATTTTTACCAACAGCACAAGGAAGCCATTGCAAAAGGAAAGAAACTGATTGAATGGTATGGCAAAGAGCATTTGTTTGATAAAGTCAATTTTGCCACTTCCGTGGCAAGTAAAACACAAAATTAGACTGTTCAGGGAAGCACTTTGGTTCCAACCTCCTTTGAACTTTAAGGAGTTCAGGGAAAAAAGCCCTTGGCTTGGGCCCATCTGTGCGGGGAACACCGCACTGCATTCACACCACACACACCAGCACAGAGTTATTTTCACATCAGATCACCAGCACCAGGCAGCGTGGGCTGTATTCTCTCCTTCATGGTCTGGAATCGAAATTACTCAGTTACACGTGAAGCCTTTCCAGTGTCTTCCACAGGAAGCAGCTCCATTAAGACCAACAAAAGTGCTGATTCTGCAAAAGAGATGCTGCAGATCCTCCAGGAGAGCTGTAGGACAGAAATGGGCTCTTAAACATGTAGAGAGTCACTCGGCTCCCACCCTCGAACTGAAAGAGCTGCTTGAGGAGGTTTTGTAGAGTCACAGAATATCCTGAGCTGCAAGGGACTCAAAAGGAACATCCAGTGCAACCCCTGGCCCTGCACAGACCCCCCAACAACCCCACCCTGGGCATCCCTGGGAGCGGTGTCCAAATGCTCCTGGAGCTCTGGCAGCCTCGGGGCCGTGCCCATTCCCTGGGGAGCCTGGGCAGTGCCCAGCACCCTCTGGGGGAAGAACCTTTCCCTGATCTCCAACCGAAGCCTCCCTGACACAGCTCCAGCCGTTCCTGGATCCTGTCACTGTCACAGGGAGCAGAGATGGGAGCTGCCCCTGCTCTGCCCCTGGGGAGGAAGTTGCAGGTTTGATGAAACCTGGAGGTAAACAAGAAATTGAAGAAGGAGATATCCTGGACTTTGGAAGCACAAATAAGCAGCACATGGTTTTCTGACTCGTAATAACTCTCAGATCACTGTATCAGCTCCTGGTATCACTTCTGCTGCAGGAGTGAAGGAGGCTGCTGGGAAGAGGAACAAACCCTCCTCTGTGCTGCCCCTTCCCCCTGTGTTACAATACACCAAGGCTTGTGATGTTTGGCCAAAGAATGGTGAAACCCAGGAGTGACTTTGGACAACACTTGCTGGTGATCCTGAGTCACTGGCTCATGCTAAAGTCAGACCTGCAGTCAGATGTGGGGTGTGCAACAGGGACTTTGCCGTCAGCGCTTTACGCCTGAATTTTGCATCACAAATGCTCGTAAAGGCATTAAAAGACATTTCTGTGAACGTCCAGCAAGGGGAATTGACCCCTGCAGAGCCGGCCTCAGTTTTGAATGGGTTGGCTTTTTTGGCTTGTCACATCTTCCCAGTCTCCAAACCTTGGTATTGTAACATGGTGTGCCGTAAATATCGGTAATGGAACGGATTACATCAGCCACCCTCGTGTTGCCAACCTCAATATTAAACTCGGCAGCAGCGAGGAGCCCTGCCCAGAGGACTATGACAACTATTCAGCTCCATTTATATTAGAATACAAAGTACAGAATAAACCCACAGCGTTTCTGGCAACTGATACTACATGTCAGATAAGAATGGCACAGGGGAGAACAATGCCAGAGCACTGAAGTTCCTTCTTAGATTAAGAGCTGAGGACACTCGATACGTGCCCTTCCAGAATGTGCTGTAGGTCAGTCATTTTTTGGTTTGATTTTTCAAATAGTAAACCCCCACTACCGAAGTAAAAGCAAAACGTAGTTTCCTATTTCTACACCCACTGACTCTGTTAAGGGTGTGTTGGATGCAACAAGGGAGAGAGAGAGAGATCTGGTTGGATTTTAATGTATTTTCACCTCATTTCAGATACTCAAAAGACACTGGTTAAAATGCTTAAAAATATGTTCAACGTTTCCTGGCGGTTTCTCTTTGCTCGGTCAGCTGCACATTGACTGTACTGCCCTCAGTGCAATTTCAAGTTTGCTTGAGGTTGTTTGGGCCAAATAAAATCCCATTCCTATGAGATAAGCCAACATTTATTTCCAGGGAGTTTGACCAGAACTATTGTCCCTGTGTTAGACTGTTCATCAGAACTTTTTCTTTTCCAGCCCTCATCCTGAGTATTCTTGGGAGAGACTGCTCAAAGATTTAGGTAGCAAGTGTGAAACAATTAGACTCAGTGGAACACAGGTTCTAAAGAGCGAAAAGCATGATTCAGCATTTCATCTTTTCAGCATTAATGATTTGTTGTTTATTTCTTGCAGATCTTCAAGGGAAAAACTGGACTGACTTCTCTGCATGGGACTTAGAGATCCTGTGACTGGAAAGATAAAGGCGTTGGCAAGAACTTGCTTTACCCACCGTGCTGCTCTCTGACTGCTGCTGGCCCCGCAGGGATGGCTTCATTCCATCAGTATTTACCACGTATAAACTGCAAACTGCTCGTTGAGATGCTCTGAGTAAAGACGCAATAAAACCCCAGAAAATATGAACGCACAAAAAATGGCGTTGTCTGCTGTAGGAATATGGAACCAAATCCCAGGGTCCTGTGCCTTTATTTCAAGCAGAGGAGCTGGGCTATTGTTTCTATTTAAAATTGGTTGCCATGGTGGTTTCATCCGGGCTTTCACCCTGATGAAAATTGTTTGCATCAGTGACGCAGCAGCGCTGGCAACCCAATGTTTGCATCTACCTCCAACACAGCAGCAATTGTGGAACTGAAACCTGACACTTCACCTGTGCACCCCAAACAGGTTCCTTAAACACCCAGGGACCCCTGGCTGGCAGACCTGAGGAGAAGTGGGAAACCAGCCACCACGCAGTGGTTGGAGTGTCTGCAGCTCCTGAGGCTGCAGAGACCTCAGACAAAATGGAAATGCTGACGTGAAACCCCATGGCCAGGGGGATCTTTCCCCAGGTGTGACCCTGGTGTGCTGTTTGGATTTTGCAGCACCACCTGGAATTTCTGGGAAGTTTCAGGTCTCACGTTTTGAAAGTGATGGGAAGCCCTGCCTGACATTCAGATCTGCTGATACAAGAGTCTCTCCCTTTTTCTAATGAGCCTCAGTCATTAGCCTCCTTATGTCACAGGCAGCCAGTGATCCCATTAACTGGGTGAATGACGGCCAGCAGGGCACTCAGAAATGTCTATGAACAATACAGGTTTAAAAAGGAACTCTTCATGTGCATTTATTTCAGGTGACAGTTCAACCTCTGGCCCAAACTAGAGGGTCCTCCAGAACTTCACTCTGCTTCCCACTTGGTGCTGGTTCTGGAGGGCACATTCACAGGGACAAACCCAAGCCAGTCTGAGGTCCCAAAGAGACTTTTAGGCTTAAAGCTTTCTCTTGAATGAAAAAAGTTCTTTTGGAATACTAAACCTCCTGCAAGGGACAGAGGGGGTTAATGCTCCTCCCTGCATTGTCTGTCAGCACTATACCATGCACAAAACAGCAGCAGATTTACTAGCTGGCGTAGTGCTGGTTAAATTGACCTAGATGGGGAACATGAGTGCCAGTCCCTTCTCTTCACCTTTATTGGGAAATCCTCCTTTCCAGCAGATGTGATAAGTGGGGGAGGAGGAACCCAAGAGCAGCTGTGAACAATGAACAAGAACTGAACGTTATCAGCGGGAAAGAGAACCTGGCAGTGCCAAGAGCACGATGGCAGCTCGCGCTGTGCGGAGCAGAGTGCCTGGGCTGCCAGCTCTGTGTTCCTTCCTAGCGTGCCAATGAAACAGCCTGGCAGTCTGTCTTTCCAGCATGGAGATTGTATTCCAGCTGATGTGCCTGCAGTGCTCACTCTGCTGAGCTGGAAGTGAAAGATCTGCTGAATAAGAAATTATTAAAGGCCAGCAGGAGCCTCGCTGGCTTTCGGCGCTGCCGGTGCAACCTTTATCGATAATGGAGCAGCTTTTCCAGGAACACAATCAGGAGAGACCAGGCTGTGTTAGCACCTCGCTGCTCCAGTCAGCTGCTCCAGGAAGGGCTGCTCTCCACAGAGACAACGTTGTGCTGTTCCTTTATTCCAGAGGCTCGGGATGTCAGAGCTGAGGCAGTGCTCCATGTGATGCATCGCCTCCTACCCACATGCTCTCAGGCTTAAAAGCATCGTAGGCTCAAAATAGGGACTATTTTAGAAGGGACTGGCCCTGTCTGCAGCAGCCTGGAGCCCAGGGGGATCTTTGGAGGGAGCGCTGAGGGTCTTCCACAGTCCTGTGAACCTGCAGTGCTGACTTTTCCACTGGAAAGAGGAAAGCTGCAGGTCAGAGCTTCACCCCGTCACTATCACCAAGACTTGGAGAGAGTCAGATCAGAGCACCTGGGTACTTAAACCAGGAGCTTTGTATAAAAACTGAGACGTGGATTCCTGGAAGCTCCCTGTTCAAAGCTGGCACCCAAAGGACGGGAGAAGCCAGGTGACTTTGTGTTTGTACCACTGCTGCAGAAGACATCTTTCTCTTAAACCCTTTAAATCGATACACACCTCTCTAAAAAAGAGCCAGCCTCTAATAAATGCAGAAAAATATCAGCATGTGAGGAGAGACTATCAGATGTTGCACTTGGTTAGGCCTCTCCTACATGTACAATCTGAATGATAGAAGCTGAGAGCCGTGCTTTCCTGGCAGTGGTTTTTGTGGGACGGAATTCCATCCCTTACCATGGATCTTGTGGGTTACTCTGAAGGCATAAAGGGGGTAAGAACTGTGCCCTGCAAGGCTCTGCTACCCTGGCACGCTTTGGGTGAGGCCCTGGCCCCTTCTCAAGCTCAGCCTTATCATTAGACTGCAATGGGGAGAGGCAAGAGAGATTTCTGCAGTAAATATTGTATCAGGCAGTCTGGGCTGCTTCAAATGAGAGCAGCTCATAAGGAGCTACTAAATATAAAATCATCCTCAGGGCAGCTCCAGTTTAAGCCAGGGCATGTCAGCCCTCAGAGAAGCACAGAATCTCTGGGATGTAAATCAGAGAAAGGCAGGGTGAGGGGGAGAATTAGAAGCTTACAGTTGAAATTCTGCAAAAAATGCAAGTTGTGCCATGCAAGGGGAGAGGATCAAAAAAACAACCATCAGGAACGTGAAATGTCCCATATCTGCAGTCCTGGTTTGGAATTTTAAGTGTCTTCTGCCACAGTTTCAGGCATTGCTGCCTTACACAAATCATCCTACATACCATGGTGACTTCTCTACCTTGGAGGGCCTTTCAGCTCATTCTAACCCTTCTCTCCCCTCTGCTTTCTCCAGACCGTTCCTTCCCCTGTGTTTGTGCAGAACCCACAACGTATTGATGTCCTAAAAGCCTCTAGCAATAAGCAGAAATGCAATAATTAAATCATTAGCAGTAGAACTCAGTCTGCCTTTGCTGCAGACTAAACTCCACCTCCTAAAAAGGCAGAAGATGTTCTCTGTGGTTTTCCTGTTCTGTGGATGGGAGATCTGGACCCACTTTTACACTTTCTGTGGGTGAAATGTGGTCTCATGGAGAAACAAGGGAAGCACATTCAAAAAACTCCCAAAACAGACACAGAATCTGCTGGGGTCAGGTTCCTGCTGGATGTTATTGAACTAGTTCAGCGATCCAAAACTGGAGCTGAACTTTGCTGCTCTGGCCTATATCTGAGGGAGATAAAAGCTGCTATCTATATCCTTGGGGCCATTTCTGAGCCGTGTTGTGTTTCCAGGTTATGTTTCCAACAGCTGACTCTGCTGACTTTTTGCATCTGATTCGTTCCTCCACTTTTATCCACGATTTCAGAATACAGCTAATTCCACAACATACGGAAATCAACAATTATCAGTAAATTTAACAAGGTGACAGCAGGCTCCTATGAGCCAGACCATGCTGACAGGTTTGCAAATACCTTTGCTAAGCTTCAGTGGCAACACAGTTTTATATTTTGGAGGCAGGTCCTCTCTTGAAGGGCACTTGCATCATCCTTGGGGTTGGCGTCCTGGTGCTTTTTGCCTGTACACTCTCTATTCCATAGGCACTTCTCGGAGATATTTTCCAAGTTCTCACCATACCTGGGCCAGGGGCACTGCATGTAATTAATTTTCATTCTGACAATAATCTTTTAATCACAGCATTAAAAACAGCAGTTTAAAAGAAATTTAAAAAAAAAAAAAAAAAGAAAAAACCCAACATATTCTACAGTGCTGTGCTAGTGAAGAAAAATAGCTACATCCCAATCAGCTACAGGCCAGCCCAATTTGACCTGTGGTTTTATCATCTCCTGCTGTGTCAGCTTAGACCTATCAGACCTACTTTTGTGCACACATCTTCTAAATGGCTGTTTACCCCTGCAGCAGGAGCCTCTCAGTGTTTTATCCCTGGCACCCTATGAAAAACGAGCAAGGAAATGAAGGAGGACACATCTGACAAGCTGGAGTGGAGGGAGATTAGGTGAGCACCAAAACAGGAGCTGGGAATTTAATCTGTCTTGGTATCAACTGTATTCAAGCATCTAAACCTCTTTTACTACCTTGACCCAATTGACTTGGACACAGTTCACCCAATAAATCTGTAAGCAAAGTAATTCAAGTGTCCCCAGGTCATCTGCCGGCACCCAAAATAACAAACAGAGGGTTTGAGATCCTAATAAATGGTTCTTCGGGACAGTAAAGGTGTTACATTTGACCTGCTGGGCCAGTAAAAACCCACTTCTTGTGCAACCTTGACTTAATTCTGGCAGCTTTCCTGAGGCTCGTCCTACTGCTGTAGGCTGTGGGCTGAAATCCACCCAAGGCTCCGTGGATCTCCGAGCCAAACCCTTGCTCTTTGTGCAGAACGTGTCGCAAGAGTCATCCCTGCCGAGCCCCAGCAAGTGGCCTGGGAACTGCAGCACTGGGGGCTGGGATTGCTCATGGATCGTGGCACCAGTGGTGAAAACAGGAACACCAACCTGCAGAGGAGGCAGCAGTTGTTGCTTCAGAGGCTTCAGAGCTGCTTTCTGACATTCTCCTCCAATGATGGGTTGCTTTGTTTGGATTTTTAAGCAACTTTGGGAGGTAAATACAGCTGGATCAAAATCACCATAAAAGGGAATCGGATTTGGTGACCCTCCATTTCCTGAGAGCAGGATTTTCTGGGCACAAAACAAGGGTTTGAATCTGTCTCTGAAAGATTCAAATGAAAACCAGGGGGGTTGGCACTATTTATTTGCACCAAGGTTGGAGCTGAGTATCTCAGTCCGGAATATACGGAGCACACACACACACAATATACACTTCTGTCATCAGGAAAGCCATGGGTGTATAGAAATGTGTTTACACAATATACAAACAAACCTCCTTTTGCATTCAGGTGTGTGGTTCAGCTGTCAGAACACTCCCAAGAGAGCCAAGCACAACCTAATCTTTCACAGTCCCTGGTAGCCAAAAACAAACCATCAATTTACACTTTTGAATGTCTATATCACAACTCAGATTGTTTGTCAATATGTCACCCTCTTTTCTAGTTTGAGTTCCTCAGAAAGTCCCTTTCTATCCTTCTGGTTGGACAGTAGAACCTGAGGGCATCTCTGTTTCACGGACAGATTAAAAAGGGGTGAAAATAGATCCAGCGGATTGGTTTGCTCAGGACCTTTGCTGAAAGGAAGGCACAAACTTCTTTGCTGCAATCCAAATCTGGGCACTTTTACCCAAATAGTTTCTATAGAGTCTTATGGCAGAGAAGGCACTGCCCTTTTTTTTTCCTTAAAACTCAATTGTTTCCTTGTCGACAGTTTTTACAGCTAAGTTACCAAAGTCATGAGCGTGATGGCTGAAGGAGGGAAGAATTGGATTGACTTTGGAGAAAGACACAAAGCTAATAAAGCCAAGACACCCACAGCCAGAGACATGCGAGAAAGGCCATAAAAATATGCACACACACAAGTGTTTAAATGATATCACCCAAAGCAGAGTTACCACATAAAGTCCATGCTCTATAACTTTGCACAAGTCCCTTACCACTGTGAGGAGATGACATCTTTCCTAGAGTCCAGCTACTCTGAGAGCCACTGATTCAAAGTAGATGTTTTGGCCCCGTTGCCCCAGTAAATCAAAAGGGTGAATGGAAAATGAGTTTAAACGTGGTAAACGGTGACGAATCACCAAATCTGCTGCCTGGGTGAGATGGATCACCCCTCACATGGGATCTGCTCCCCCTGCCTCTGGCTGAGGTGCCGCTGATGCTCCCTGAGAGTTCAATGAAACCGCAGCTTTTCCCGAGTACCTTCAAGAGTAATTTGTACATTTGATTCATGTTTCAGGAGTGGAAAAATCATTAAGCCCATTAAAGGAATACTATTGAAAGGCACAGTGCAGGGAGGGGGAAGCCCGATGGCTGCAACTGGATTGGGAAGAGAGGGAGAAACCAGTGGGTTACCCTGCATAAAGCAGCACATTTTTAGTGTGGCTGAAGCATCTGCCTGTGACAGAGATGCTCTCACTGAGGACAGAGAGAAACGTTCATCAACAGCAACAAAAGACCTTGGAGCATCCCTCCCCGGCCCTTTATTTCCTGAGAGTGTAAGCCGTGAATGATGAGAGCGCCGAGGGTTAAAGTAAAAATAAAAAATCACTCTCCAGGAAAACACACAAGAAAAGGGCAGCTAAATCTCTGACAGATGAGAACGCTCTCGGGGTGCCAGCAACAGGAGTTCTGATTTACACTATCTGGAGGGAGAGATAAGGACTCCACAGTACAGCAGCATCTAATAAATGATGCCTGCAGCACAATAACGAGAGCGAGCTCTTCATTTTATTTATTTATTTCGCAGTTAATTTAGTGCTCCTGAAAGCCGGGGCTTTTTTTATACCTCTGGTCACTGACAGTACAGCCAAGTCCTCCCTCACTCACAGCTCTGTCAAAAGACACTTTATAAATAACTGCAGATGAGGCTCTTCCCCCCTGACCTGTGGGATCCAGCACTTGAAAAGAAAGATGAGCAGCACTGGCAGCCACAGCACAGCCCTGCCCTGCAGGGTCTCACACAGCCCTGCCTGGCTCAGCCCCGGCTTCAAAGCGATGAGCAGCGGGGCCACGTGGATGTGGGGAGCACCTGATGCACAGAGCCAGCAGCCCCTGTTATCAAACTGATCCCATTTCCACTTCTGGGGTCTGCTGCAAGGGTTTGAAGTGAAGGCTTGAGACAAGAAGATCAGATAAAGGTTGAAGTATAAAATAACAACTCCTCCATTCTCGCCTCACACTCCCCCAGTGGGAAAAAAACCCGCAAATTTGGGGGACAAGTTAAAAATCACCCAAACACCCGATTTAGAGCCATTTCCCCTGCTTTGCAGGAAGGATTGCTGCATGGCAACGACTTCAGTGCACTTGTTCAGAACAAGAGGTGTTGCAAACACCTACTTTGTTTTTGCTGCTGCTTCCATGTTCCTCATTCCCTGCAGTCTGTCCCTGGCTCATTAGTCATGTTGGGGCAATGATAAGGTGGAGAATGATTACATAGTTGGCTCAGACCTTTCCCTTCCCAGTACAGAGTGTGCTTGGATCCCTCCTGGGTGGAGACTGACCTGAATGCCTTCTCTAAACCATGCACATGCAAGCCTGCAGTGTAATGATTTCCACTTTGGTTATGTACCTGTTCCTGTTCCCACTCCCAGGGCCCAGCTTTCCAAACAGGATGGTCCTGATTCAGGTCCTGTTGTTGGCTTTGCTGATTGGAGTGAAAAAGCTGCAGGTCCACGTTGAAACAACTCAGCCTTTCTCAGCTGTCTTTAGAAAAAGCTTTTTTCTGAGCATTCCTCACCTGTTATTGCGTGCAGTGAATTCATGAGTGAGTGTGTTGTGACAGTCCCCTGAGGAATATTGCCTCTGGGGATGACTTTCTGAGCTACTCACAGTGTTTTGTGAGTGACTGCGTTAGGAGATGCTCAGTGGGGAGGTTCTGGGTTTGTCTCTGTCTTTTACCAGGACAGGGGTGGTTTTTACCCACCTCGACACAGGTAACTCCTACCCTGAGACAGGCCAGGGCTCACTTCACTGGGTAACAGCCACAGCAAGGACAGCTGTCCTCAGAGGCCAAGAATCCAAGCATGTGCTCAATCTTTGCCCCCAAACCTCCTCTCCTCGTGTGTTTTTCTTTGGCAGAAGGCACTAATGTCCCTTCTCCACCCGTCTGAGCCTCGGCTTCCTCCTTGCCTCAGTCTTTGCCTCACCATGATGCTGAGGCCGCGTCATTTCTCCTGCCATATGTTCAGTTTCAGCCTTTCCTCTGTTCCCACACTGTGAGGAGTAACCCAGGCACAAACTGCCTCGTGACTTGCCTGTGGCAAACTTCTCCTTTCTGCCACCACGCCGCCGGAATTACCTGTTCCAAGCCACCCCGGCCGCTCCTCCTGTTGCTCCACAGCCTCCCACTGCTGACGCCCTTACGTCCATGCATTTTGCATGCAGTGCTGATGGAAAAGCAGGTGGAAGGCGCAGGGTGAGGAGAGGGGGTGGCAGGGGAAGCTTTGGGCAGTGAAACACAGATCTGCTGGCAGCAGGGGCTGGCTCAGCCCTGCCAAGGTGCCACCGCTCCTGCCCCGAGCTCCTCCACAGCCCTGAGCTCCACCTGCTCTGCCAGTTCCCAGCTCCCACAGCTGCCAAAACACTTCTGCCAGGGGAAGCAGCACTCTCCCCCACCTGCCTGTGGCCCTGCCCACGGAGCTTCCGTGCCTTAGTCCTTGCCTGGAACCTCTCCTGCTGCTTTGCACCTCTGCATCCCGCCCTGCTCTGCCCCATCCTGGCAAGGTCTGACCCACTCGGGTCTGTGTCCAGGGACTTCTGACACCTCTCTGTCATCTGTGGACATGGCAGTGCCAAAGAGAAGCAGGTGATCCACTTGGCCTGCTCTCCACCAGCTCGGTTTCTTTTTCATGTCAGCTTTCAGTGCCACCAAAATGGTGTTGCCCAAACACCAGGGTAGGTCTGAGCCCTGCTGTCTTGGCAGACTAAGTGGTGAACCCACTTGCTACTGAGGCATCCATCCACTCCACCAAAATACATAAAAAACAAGGAACTAACGTATTGTAGGCATGAAATCAGGCTCCTGAAGTCATCATCCCTTAGTGATAAAAGGAACCTCGGCAGAGATGTTTCAGAGCTGCTTTGGGATTTAGATTAATCTAATTTGGGGGTTTGGGCACCTACACAATCTTAGGCTGCGCTGAAAATCCCAAGCTAAACTGACTTTTTATGTGGGAGAAGATGCTGCTTCCCAAAGCACAGGGAACTGCTTGCCTTGAAGCCAGAATCCACAAAGTCAAAAAGGCTGGGGGGGGCTGGAGAAGAAGGAGGGGAGGCACATTCCCAGTGGAAAATGCTATTGATCCTTTGCCCTAACAGCACCAGCCAGTAATGCTGCAACAAGAACTAACCTGCCCACCAAAGCAAAGCGCTCAGCAATTTGTAAAAATCCCCTCTAGAATGTAAAGAACAAGACCACAAATGCTATTTAAGGTTTGCAGGTTTCCTTGGGCAATGAAAGGAGCAGAAGCCTGATTAATCTCTGATTTGTTGCCCTGCAGGAGAACAAACACATCCCCTGTGCTCACACACAGCTCGCTGGTGCTGGGTTTGTCAGTGCGGAGGCAGAGGGGGGGAAGAGGGAGGAAAACATTTTTCCTATGATGAGGAACTTTCCCTCAGCTGAAGGCACAGCACAGCTCTCCCATCCAAAAAAAGACAGCCAGCCCCAGCTGAGCCCCAGCAGGGCGAGCTTGGGGGAACACCCTGACTCGGGTGCATTTTGTGAGAGAAACGGATCTCCTCTGATAAATAAAATAAAAACAAAACCCTGATAAAACTTCTTGTTTTCTTTTTCAGAGCTAGAACTCGATTAGGTGTATTCTGAAATGCTGAAGAGGCAATTCCTGCTGGTGCAGAGGGGTCAGAAATAGGATTTGGGATTGTAATGTACCAGATAGAGACTGAAATGAGCACTGCCTGCTCCCAGAAAACACCCTCTGGAGAATTATTGGAAACCATTTCCATCTGACAGGCTGGCACTCAGCCCCTGCCCAGCCAGGACTCAGCTCTGGGGTAGCAGCTGATGAGCACTGGGCAGCACAGGTGGGGAAAAGCCACAGGAAAGCGAGAATTCCTCAGATCTTTGATGGTGTGGCTTGAAACAGGAAAAGACACAATGCTGGACATCTCCTGGCTTCCCAGGGAAGTGGATCAAACCACTGAATATTATTATTGTAATAAACAGTGCCTTGGGAATGAAGGAGGCTCCGTTGAGCTGTTGTGCTGAGTGCATCAGCACTTCCCAACCAAAATGTGGCAAGGATGGATGAGAGGAGCGAGTGGGTACAGACAGATCAGGCAGGGGAACATGAGAGTTTTCAGATGGCTGACAATTCTGTAAACACGAATGAGTAATTTTGTTTGATATTTTAGAAGTTATAAAGAGGCAGAAGCTTGGCACTGGGCAAAAAAAATGTTTCCTGCTGGACTTCGTAATAACCAAACTCCAGAACATTTTTAAATGAAGAGTCAGTCTGAATCAAAACAAGGATTTAGAAAAAAAAAATAAAAATTGTTTGAAATGTCAAATGAAATGGTCTGGACACTTCTGTGCCTTTTTCAAAATTAAACCAAAATGGTGTTTTGGAAAATCTCGTCCTTCCAAATTTTATTTTCTTGCAAGAAGGAACAACTGGGCTGGAGGCGAAGCATCTTATCCCACTGCCTGCAAAGATCACATGGAAACAGGCCTTGCTCTCTGGGTGACATGGCAGCTGCCAAACCACTGCTGAGGTTCTCAGTGCACTGCTGGGCTGAGGAGGATTTTGAGGAAGAATGTGGAAAGGGAGAGAGAAGCCTCGAAGGGACCAAGCACCCCTCTGGCCTGTCACACATGGGCTGGGAGAGACCTGGGCAGGAGAAGCCCTTTTCTCCCTCCATTTGAAATATCCTCCAGCATGGGCAGTGCTTTTGTCTATTATTCAAAATCATCTCACAAGCTACTTACTTTTCACCCTCTAATTATTATGATTTGATACCCGGGTATCGGCTGGAACTCATTCCTGCTCTGTAATGTGAGAAATAAAACTGCTGGGAAGTTTTCCCTCTGTGAAAAACTCCCCATATAAAGTTTGTTCCTCGGCAAGCCCTTGCCTACGTGAGCTCAGTGTTTCCACCCGTGCAAGGACTACGTAGCTGTGTGGGAATGCCTGGAGAAGGCCTTTGAAGAGGGGCAGATCCGACTGGAATTTCAGTTCTAATTAATTGCTGTAGAAAATGTCACCGCTATTATTCACCCAGCTGTACTCTTATGTCATGTTTGCCTGAGACAGAGTTCTCCCATGCACTGCAATGAATCATAATATTTAAGATGAACACGCAGCAGTGACATTCCCCAGCAGCTGGAGCTTGGGATGAGCTCCACAGGGCTGGGTTTGCTTGAGTTTGACCCATTCCTGAGCTCCTTCCCTGCTCAGAGGCAGCCCCCACACCACCTTCACAGGGATGAGCCTCTCTGCACGCTCTGTGCTGAGAATTCCGCTGCCCTGGTAGCATCCGTGAGTCTGCCAGCTGCAGGAAGGGTTGGCAGGGCTGTGAATCACCTCTGCTTCCTGGTGATCTCGGAGCCGACAGGGATCAGGCTGCTTCCAGCTGAAGAAGCTGAGCCAAGGTGGGAAGAGGTGGCTGTTATGTTATGATCGGCTTACGCTGCAATTAATTCCTTTTTTTTTTTTAATTTTTTTTTTTTTTAATATCCCTTTGCAGAGCAGGTTCCTCTCTGCCCTCTCCTTTGAGTTAAACCTTCCACCACTCCCATGCCTGCCAACACCCACTGGTAAGGAGCACTGCAGAGAAATCTAATCAGAGAGGAGATCGACTCATTACCCTGAGAAGTAAACGTGTCTCTCAGACAAAGCAGCAATTTTGTCTGAGTCATTGCAGCATCCCTGAGTGTATCCAAAACAATCAAAAGCTGGCTAAACCAGTCCATTTGTAGCAGAGCCATCACCTTCTTTCCTCCTGCAAAGTCCCAAGGAGAAGCCACGCTCTGCTTGCCCTACTCCCAGCAAGAAAACCTTTGTTAATTAATAATTCAGAGAAATCCCATGCCCTGAGCGTTCCTGTCTCCTCTTCGTTACAGGACTTGAAGAGAAGGGACGTTTCTAAATCCTCGGCCCGGCTGGTGAAGGGCTGGGGATGGGGTAATGGGTGGGGATGGGGATGAACAGCCCAGCCTGGAGCGCGCACGGGGACGGACACGAACAGGAGGAGGAACAGCGTTACCATAGAAATGAGGAGCTGCCTGCACAGACCTCGTTTGTCACAGCAGCATCCTTGCCACGGGGGCTCTGGCCGGGCTGGGGTGGCCTCGGGGTGTGCAGGGGTTCAGCTGCAGCTTCCCGGGGCCGCGTGGGAGAAGTGATGCTGAGCTCTGGTAACAGCCAGGGAAGTTCGGGGAAGGAGCAGCAGCGCTGGCTCGGGTGTTTGGAGCTGCTTCCCCCCGGGAAGCTGGGGATGGAGGAGGCTGGAGGCCAACAGCTGAACACCTGAGCAGAGTGGGGCTGAGAGCTTTAAATTCCTCCCTCGGTGGCACAGAATCGTCTGCTGCAGGTGGAGGAGGGGAAGTGGTGCGATGAATCGGGATCATGGAATGGTTTGGGTTGGGAGGGACCTTAAAGCTCCAGTTCCACCCCCCGCCACGGGCAGGGACACCTCCCACTATCCCAGGTTGCTCCAAGCCCTGTCCAGCCTGGCCTTGAAGGTTTGCCCGTGGATTTGCCAGCCTGTGATGCAGCTGGGGACCTGTGCTGTCCCTAGGATGGGCTACGCCAATAATTCAGCCTCCTTTACGCCAAGGTTTGGGGTGCACCACTGCCCTGGAGGTACAAACCCTTTCTCCTTGTTCCCCTAAAAGATCCTCGCTTCGTAGGAGTAGAAGCCCAGCCAGAGTTTGCTAACAGCCATCCCCAGGAGATTGCTGGGGTTCAACTCCAGCAATTTTCCTGCAAGCCGTGTGGAATTTGGGATTTTTTGTGAAGTCTAAACTGCTGGACTCTTCTCATTAACTAAAAGTCTTAGCTTTCATTTTTTCCTAGATCTCATGACTGCAAAGAAAAGCTTAAAAACACGACCCTTAGGCCTCATAAATCAGAAGTTAAATAATTTCTTTTTTAAACTCAGCCCAAACATCCCTATTAAAGAAAAAAAAAAATAAAAGAGAGAGAGAGAGAAGCTAAAGCTCATGGTATTTTTTAACCAGAAGGTTTTCATTTTTGCAGGAGAAGCTGGGGGCTGCAGAGCTAAGTGTTGGTGTTTCAACATTCAGAAAATATGTATGTGTCACACACAGAAATAAACATAATACAGTCTACAGAGCAGACATTTCAGGTCTGACCTTGCAAGGGTTTCTGACAGGGAATTTATTGTCAAGACATGGTCTCCCCTTGGCCTTTGTGAACACTGCCAGCGGAATGGGACGTTCTTGGAGCGAGCAGAGGAGCTAAAATCACAAACATCCACGACGCAGCCAGCACACACAAGCCCGTAAATAAATCTACCTGGAGGCTAACAGCTTTCAGTCAAGAAAAATTCTCGTTGACCACTGGCCAGCAAAGGGCTGTGGAAAACAGCCCTGTCTGACCCCTCAGCCTGCGGTGCCTCTCACACCACAGAGGCCGGGACCAGGCTCCAGAACGTGGTTCTGGCCCTCTGGATGCTGCCCCAGTAAATGATCTTCCTTGATCAAGACTTAATCCAATAAGGAAGACACAATAAGAATGTAAATGTCAATTGTAGCTGAGAAATTTGACCTGCTGCTCATAGAAGCAGCTTAATTTAATTAGAGCTACTCATTGGAGTCAAATGGATGCTCGCTGTAGTGAGACTCACAGGCAACTGGGCGAGGGTAACGTGAAGGAGATGGAAAGAGGGATCTGACCCAAGAGTGAGAAGCTGCAGGGTCAGAGGCAGGACAGACACCTCTGTTTGCTGTTCCTGCCTTCGGGGCCATGTACAGCAGCAGGAACACCCCACACTCAGGGGGTGTTTGCCATCGGAGCTTCGCTGGCATTGACTGAGGCTCAGGCCAGCACGGTCTGGAGGGAAAAGCTGCAGCTCAGAGAGGTGATTTGGTCACCCGGGGAGCCCCTGGAGCAGAACCCTCCTGGCCTGGCACCTCTTTGCTCCAGCTGACGTGCGCTGGCTTTCGGAGGCAGCGTGGGAGCACAAGCACTATGAAGTCAAATCCTCTCCTCTCGCAGTGCAAATTAAACTCAAGTTTTTCTGCTCTCAGCTCTGTGTGTAGAGTATTTGGGGTTGGTTGTGCACATTTCCTGCTGCCTTAAAGGTGTGGTTAACACCCCGTGAAGGGCTTGGAGTGTTTAAGCCTTGACATGGCCCTGGCAGACCAAGTGTTTCAGTGTATAAAACCCCAAAACCAAGAGCGTGAACTCGAGGCCAAACTGATTTGGTCTTACACAATTGCCTAGAGGCACTCAAGCCTGGTCTCCGTGCCAAAACCTTTAGTTTCTCTCAGTCACTGAGACTTTTCAAAGTTTTCACCGTTCCTTGGCACGGCGAATCGGAGCGACTCTTGTAACGCTCAGTTTTCAAGTGTTTATAAACAGCCCTTCAAAACCACCTGCAATTAAGTAAGCAAGTTTTCACACTTGCAGGTCCGGATCTCTTGTTTTGCATTTTGATGTGGTCTCAACAAAACGGGCTCGGAAAACGTGAGCGCCACAGACAAAGCAGAGTTTTGCCTCAGCCTGATGCTCAGCACTGGGGTCTGCGCTCCCGGTTCAGATGCAGCTCCAGAAAGCAGGATGCCCAAATATACATTTAATCAAGGCAGCCAGAGGAGAAAAGCTGCTTTTTGATGCTGAAGGAAAAGGGTGGAAAAAGGATAAAAATGCTTATTTCAAAGCCAAGGAAATAATGGCAGCAGAGCACGGTAAGCAGTGAAAAACATGCCTGAGAAAGTTATGGGATTCCAAGACGTGGCTTCCACCCAAGAATCCTACAAGCATGGCACAAGCAAACCCAGATAAAGACGTTTTTAAACAGCCCCTCTAAACAAAAATTAACAGAAGGAGCTGAACTAGAAAATGTTCACATGTAACTCCAGAGCAGATGGACTGTAAGTCTCTGAAACAGAAGGTCTCACCCACAGAAGTTTCTACCCTTCCTTGGAGTACGAGCGACAACAAAAGCAGCGTTGGTAGGTCTGGATGTGCTCACGTTCTCTTACCTCTGTGAGGCTGAGAGCCTCAGCACTCAGACGTGGAGGTTTAAGCACTCGGGCTGAGCGCTGCCAGGCTGCCAGGCCTGTGCCTGTGGCACAGAGTGTCGCTTCAACCTGCCTGGCACTCGGGTTTAAGGTGTTCTGTAGGGCCAGTGCCCAAGGGGGGACCCTGCCCTGACCAGGATGGGGGACAGAGGGACTCTGCCAACTGAGTTTAAGTCATCCTGGCACATAAAGCTGCAAACCAGGGGTTTAGATCCAATATTCACTGGTATCTGGAGCTGAGATCCCACTTTAAACCACCTGTTCCATTCCGAGAGAGCTGGACCATCGCTGTGCAGCCCAGTTTGGGGAGGCACAGGCTGGGAGGGAGGCACGGCCAGGTTCTGAACACCGCTGCACGGTAATGGTGCTCTGGGGCTCTTGTGCAAAGCAGAAAGAAAACTTGTTTTTTCATTCAAGAAGGCTTCCCACTAACAGGATTCTGTTGACCCGGAGAGCAACCTCGTGAAGTGAAAACTTGCAGGTGATACAAACCGGTGTTATGCATCTTACCGGGGGGACAGATGGGATGTGAAACATCCAAACTTGTCTGGGAAGCTGCCTGGATTTTTATCTTGCCATATAATTTAATTGCAAGAGATTAGGTAACGCGCAGGCCTTCTGCCTGTGCTTTGGGAACCCCAAAATCCTGCATGAATCCGGTGAGCTCTGGGCATCTCAGCCCTTTTAACCGGCCAAGTTCTGAACAGGTGAATGCAACATCAGTGCTGAGGGGCTCCCTGGGGTGTGGGCAGGCAGGACCCTCACCGGGGGTAGGAAAGTCTGGGTTCCTAAAGGATGGAGGAGTTGGGTTTGGGGACTGCACAGAGAGCAGCGGCGCTGCCGGAACCAGCAGATACAGATCTATTGAACTGGTTCTTCCAGCGCAGCCTGAGTGCCCGGACAGCTGGCATTTTTGTGTGCAACAGCACATCCCTGAGCGACAAGGAGTGGCTGGATGAATCGAACACAGCAGCAGGAGCGATGATTTAGGAGTCCTTTTAACAGGCGATGGCTTTCGGGGCTGTAAATACCTGTGAAAGCTTCTGGTCACGGGGCCAGAGAGCCTCGGTCGGGCTGGGCCAGGCACTGCAGCAGCTCTGCTGCCCCAAAAGGGCTGCACGAGGCGCACGAGGCTGAGCACCCCACAGTCACATCTGGGGGCCTCACCCGGGTCACCCCTGTGAGCTCTGTACACCTCAGACCCAGCGGTCAGATTGGCAAAAGGCTGTGGGGGAAGGGAAATGCATCTTCCAATATTTGGGATACTCCAGAGGAGAAGTGATTGCCAAAAGAAATAATTTTCGTGGTTTGGGTTGGAAGGGACCTTTAAGATCATCAAGTTCCACCCCCTGCCGTGGGCAGGGACACCTTCCACTGTCCCAGGCTGCTCCAAGCCCCGTCCAACCTGGCCTTGGACACTGCCAGGGATCCAGGGCCTCCCCATCCTCACAGGGAAGGATTCCTTCCCAAAATCCAGTCTAAACCTGCTCTCTGTCAGTTTGAAGCCATTTCATAATTACACACCCAAGCACGGGCTGTTAGGCTCTCCTGGGAGCCTCATCCACCCTGCCTGTCCCCGGGGATGCTGGAGGCACCTTCCCACTGCCTCCCCACCCCTCGGGGGTTCCCAGTGCCAGCCCTCATCAACATCCACCTGCAGGAATCAGGGATCCACCCGTGGAAATCGGGCATTCACTGCCGGGAAGCTGAGCACGGCTGCTCTAGCTCCACACAGGAGGCCTGGCTAGAACACGGCAAGAATTCTCCCCTGCGGGGACTTCTAAGCCACTGCCAGTGATTTCCCAGGCTCCCGGTGCCAGTAATAAATAAATAAATAAACAAACAGGGGGGGGAAATGCAAATGGAGAGGACACGTAAAACTGCCAAACCAAATTCAGGACGCAAAAGAAAAAAGGAGGAAGGAAAAAAAAATAAAAAAGGGGGGCATTGAGAAGAGAACAGTCTAGCCAGTAACACTTTCCAGTGCCATCCATAGCTGAGCCCAGAACAGTAATTCCTTGTTTGCAGGCTCCTCTGTTAGAAGCTAAATGTGATTGCAACTGAAGTACATTGATTAACCCAAAATAACTTTCCCTCAATTTGCTGGCTGCTCAGGAATACTCAGGAGAGCTGCTTTTGTTCTGAACTAGTCACTCAGGAGCTCTGGCTCCGGTCCTTGTGCATCTATTGAAACTGAGTGAACCAGAAAAACGCCAGGAACTGCACAAGGACACATAGTACAGTTTAATTAGTTTAGAGAGAGGAATTTATTTTTTTTCCAAGCATCACTTGGGCAAATTGTTGTTGTTGTCGCCGTCCTTTTTTCTTTTTTTTTTTCTTCTTTTTTTTTTTTTCTTTTTTATTTTCCGTGGTCTTGTTAAAATAATTTCATGGTTGCAGTTTTTGTTCCTGTGCTTAGCAAAGCAAACTGTAGCAGTCGGAGCTGGTGGAGGCCTGAGGGGGAGGGCTGGGACAGGCTCTCTCTCCCTACCCGAAAAAAAATAAAAAAGGAGCGCAGTTTTATCACGCTGCTCGCAAAATGATGCGTTTAAAGGGCAGAATTGTCAATGTCAGATGCGAGGCTGAGGTACCTATTAATAAACAGCCTCTGCATAGGAAATTCTTTGCAGACTTTAATCGGGAATTTTCCATAGTAACGCCGTGTTCCTGCAGTTAGCTCAGTGACAGCGGTTTAAATTCCACCCGGTGGACTTTGCATTCGCCTTTGAAAATAGAAATAATACATGGGAGATCACAGGTGCTTCGTTCCCTGATTAACAAACATTTCATGAGGGCTTTTTGTTCCCCCGCTTTCCTCCCTGTACGTACGTGCGAGCTGAAAGGGGGAGTTAATTTGGGAATGACTGAAAGATCTGGAACCAAAGCCAGCCTAAAATTCAAGTTCATCCTCAGTGCTGTCATTATCAGAAGAGTTGATCTAAGAGATCCTTTCAAAAAACGATGGAAACCTCACCAGTCACTTCTGTATGTGCACCAATATCGTGTGTCAGATCTTGCAGGAGTGGCTGTTGTCATGAGGTTCTGGCCACATCCAGACAAGGAAATAAGCAGCTTCTGCTTCGGGATTGAAGTGAGAAAATCACATCTCAAGGCTCTGCAGAAAACTTCTCCCTTTGACCCCAGCTCCAACAGCTGCAGGGTTTTCTCCATCTCCAGTTCAACCCCTCAGCCACTCCAGCACTGTCTGGCTCACAGAGAGTGCTGCGGGTGGAGGAGCCCTGTGCACAAAGCTGCCTGGGAAGACGCCTGCTGCCTCTCCTGCCACCTTCTCTCCATTCCCTTGCCACTTGCAGTTTCTTCAGGCCACTTTCCTACGTCTCTGTGAGTGCTTTCCTTTACCCACTCCTGAGCGAGACTGGCCTTGTGTGGCCAAACCCTCCTTCCCGGGCTCGCTGAGATAGGAGATGGATGGGTGGGTGGATGGGTGGATGGATGGATGGAGGAGGGATAGATGGATGGATAGATGGAGGGATGGATGGATGGATGGATGGAGGGATGGATGGATGGATGGACACACAGATAGACAGATAGATAGATAAATAGATAGATAGATATAAATAGATAACCCTCCCTGGTTTTTGCACTCCACCAGGCACTGCAGTCCCAGTTCATCATCCTGCAATTAGCAGGTGAAGCCTCCTCTGGCACTAACTGTCAATCCCAATAATTACCTTCCCTGCCACCCACTGCCAGACTGAGTCCTTAAAAAACAGCACTCCAGTGCCTTAGATCCAGCCCCTAAGTTATCCACCTTATCCCAAAGGCATTTTGTTTGCCAGATAGGATCCCTGACTGCTTTCCTGATAAGTTCCGTGTGTTATAAGCTATGCATGCTGCAGGATAAATAAAAGATTTAATAGCCTGTTACTCCAAGGATTGATGTCTTTCCACTTTACTCTGTTTTTTTCAACTTCATAGACCGAAACCAACTGCAGGGGATTTATACTTAGGCCACAATGTGCTTGAGGCTAAAAGAAGACACCGAGGAGGTCTCACTGCCCGTTCAGCCTGCTCGTGTCCCTTTCCCTGCGTGTTACACCCACTTTGGAAGTACTGGTGAGGAGAAGAAACTGGGCTGGATGAACACCTGGCCTGGTCCAAGCTGCACTCCGTTCTCAGGATTTTGCTCTCTGGCCTAGCAGCAAAAAGCTGGAAAGCCAACCAATGTGGACATCATGGAAATCTACCCAAAGTGCTGAAAAAACCTGACGCCTGTAGGAAATGTTATCATAAATAATCCCAAATCGTGTGCCTTATTTCACATGACGGTATCAGTGCATTTGCAAACCAGGCTGGAAATAACAGCTATTGAGGCAGCCTAATGGAAGTGCAATGTGCTTCCCGTGGCTTTTATTCCTTTTTCAGGAGCGAGGATTAACGAATTCAGCGGCAAACCCAGACCCCGCGTTCAGCAAAACTTCCACGAGCAGCTTAAGGAGTGATTGATGGGTAATTTTCCAGATCTCAACAATAATAAGAACAGCAACAAACACGAAAGGGTGCGGCAGCATTTTTGTGGAGCGATGTTTGGTGGCTCAGTGTGCCATTGTGCCGATTGTTCCGCGGGTCTGCGGGGGGAGCCCGGGTTAATCAATGGAGCCCTTTGGAATCAAATGCAGGTATTTACTCGAACCCAACACGCAGCCCAGTGTTTGTCTAGCTCCCAGTCTGCCTGTGTCAGCTAATGCTGTGTTTGGAAGAGGTTTCTGACTCTGACAAAGAAATGGATAACCAGACATTTCCTCATCGTGCCATCTGAAAATCTGGGAGAGAGCGGCACCCGTGAATGAGAGGAGAGGCTCTGTGCAGTCAATAAAATGAAGCTGGCCTCTGGATCCCAGCGAATAAACAAAGCTGTGATCCCAGGGCAGCCCTCAGGTTCTCAGCAGTGTAAAGAAGAGAAGACAGGCTGATGATTTTCAGTGCTTGGCTCTTGGTCTGCTTTTCACTCCTGGCGCCTGTGGGAACTGCACCAGACGACGAGGTCAGGACAGGGACCACCTCTTAAAATAATGACTGTGAGACTCTCAAGGCTCTTCTCTTCACAGAGAGGGATGAATGTCTCCTCTCTCCAAGCACACTGACGTGCCCAAGGTCGGATCCTAAGGGACCGAGCCGCAGTTGCACAGCCACGCTCCTGAGGAGGTGCCTAATCCAGCGCCTTGGCTCGGCAGATCAGCTTCGTGTGACACACTGCACCAGTGCCCCGTGTCCCCCGCCCAGGGAACCAGAGATAAAGCCCAGTCACAGTTCCTGACATCGATTAGCCCGGCATTACCATGTAATGATGGTTATTATTGCCTCGTGCCTGATAAGGACAGGATCCCGTTGCACTTGTGAGGCTGTTTTGGACTCTGCTACATGCAGACAATTTGTAAAATAAAAAAAACCCAAAAAAGCAAAAAAAAAACCCCGAGCATCCTTTACTCCTCCTAAGTGAAATCAAATTGGGGTGAAACCCTGTCTCATTCCAACAGTTGTCCCTTGTTTTTTAAACTGTGCATTAAACCAGCATTTCAGCAAGTCGGGACAGTGATATGAACCCGGAATCAGAGGCTACGAAACCCTTTGTATTTGTACAGCCTCTGCCAAAAGTGCTTTATTAGCAGGTTACAAAGTCTCATAGGCTGGAATTTCTGCAGTAAATTGCATTCAGGCTAAGCTCACAAATCATTAGCCATGCAATCTTGTTTATCCTTCCAGGACTTGGAGTTTGGCCTCTTACAAAATCCAAGCAGCAAGGTTGAATGGTTCCGAGGGAAAAGCCTGATGAGTGAACAGGATTCTCTGGGGAGGGATGAGGGGGCTGGAGGGACAGTCACCGAGTGTAAACACGGCTGGGAGGTCCTGTGGAGGTGACAGCCCTCCGAGCAGCCTGAGAACCACACCAGCGTTCCTGGGGGCCCTGGTGTTTACTCTGCAGCACTCTGGGGAGCTTGCTCTGGACACCAGCAGCCCCTGAGAGAGGCTAGCAGCAGTTTTTATTCTTCCACCGATGCACGTGGTTGGGACGTGTACAAAAAGTTCCCTGGGAAGTGGCAGCACGCTCCGGGCTAGGGAGCTCTGCCTGGGGGGTGCAAGCCCGGAGAACTGGTTTATGGGGATGGCGACTGCATTAGCAAAAGCTCCTTAATTAATATTATTTAAAAGACAAAGAGATATTATGGGGTTTTTTTTCCATGTGATAAGTCACCAGACTTTGCTCTGCAGAGCTGAGGGGTGACCGCAGCGGGCACAGCTTCCCCACGACCTGACCCTGCAGCTCATGGGGTCTGCCCAGGGCCCTCTGGGGCTGCGGTGCTGCTCAGAGCAGCCCAAGTGCATGATCCACACAGTGAGGGGTCTTTGGAAGAGCTGAGGAGAAAAGGATAAAGTTCCAAAAAAGCTCTTTTCCCTCCTGGAGGTCCCTGTGATGGGCAGTGGCCAGACAAACCTTCCTCAGGCCTGGGTCACACTTAAAAAAACAAAAAGCTTTAGAGAAGCTTTTGCTCCTCCAAAACGGCTTCCATCATTTACTGTCAAATGCTTAATTGCCAGTTTTTTGGGGAAGTTGAAGGTACCACCTGGAGCACTGAATCCTCCACACCCTCCCCATACCCTCCACTTCACCCTCTCCAGCACAGGGCTTAACTTTGGCCACTTCTTCATACGGTGCCAAAGCCCAGCCTCTGGGCTTGTGGAGACTCAGCGTGGCACAAAACACAACTCAAAACATAACTATCAAACCTCAGTACTCCTCGAGTACGTGAGACAGAGCTACCCTCTGCACCAGCCACTAACATTCTCCAGTTTAAAGCCCTTCTTGTCGCTGCTTTTCCTGTCAGAAGCACTGGGATTCTGGCAGCCCATCAGCCACCACAGATCATCAAAGCACCCAATTTGCAAACAATTCAGAGGCTAAAAAGTATTCGCTGCCATTCAGCAAACTCCCCTGCCTATCAGCTGGATCGGGAAAGCACATTTGGCTCAGGAGGGAGCAACAAGGAGGACTAAAGGTTGATTTGGCGCATAGTTTTAGCCACGAAATTAATTTTTTCCACTTCCAAGACAATGTTTTGTAAGCTCAGGCTAACTTTGCAGAACCCAGAAAATCACCAAGGCGACGCTAAATGTCAAGACTGGCTCAAAGCAACCGAGGCACCGCAGCACTGCACACGTGAGCAGGGCTGTGCAGCCTGTGAGCTGGGAGAGCTTCACCTGGTGCCCAGGAATTCCGCCCAGCACGCTCTGCCCTCGGCAGCGACCCACCAGGGATGGCACGGGGCTGTCTGTGGGGTCCCCACGGCTGGCACAGGGTCACCAGTGGGGTCCAGCTGCAGCGCGCGATCAGGAAACGATTCCGCCTCCCGCGAAAAGTCAGAAGTTTTTCTTTTCGTTGAGGTGCGTGCTGGCATTCCCAGAGCAAGAAAAGCCTTTTTTGCTTCTTCCAGTTTGATAGAACATTGTGTTAACATTGGCGTTCCCTTCTCTGAGTGCCTGGGAAAGGCTTGGCATTTATATGAGCTCGTTGAGGAGCTGACTTGGTGGCACCCTCCGAGTTCAGAACACAAAATGCATAGTCTGAGTTTACAGCAATTGTGCTCAAATGACAGATTTTATTTATTTTTTAATGGCAGACAGTACCCTTCGGATTCTGTCTGCTTGAGTGGCAAATACACTGGGAATGAGTGAATGCCATGAGCAGGGACTGTCGTGCTTCCCTCACGGGTTCCCAGGTGTATTTTCAGCTTTGCTCTGTGATGTTACATAAATACCCGTTGAGGAAGGGGAGTTGCACATCACTTTTGAGGATCATTACTAAAAATGGATTTGATTTCCCTTTTCATTTTTCCCTTTTCGTTTTTCAAACCCATCTGCCTCTTTGAAGGAGCCTGTGGAGGGGAAAACCCTTTGCTGAGGGAAATTACAGTCAGAACCACTTTTAGAGGACTGTCAAAAGTGATCAGGCCTCAATCCTGCTGCTTGATATAATCAGTCCGAGGGCTGGTGTGGAAAGAGACAATCTCTGCACAAACAGTTGTGGGGGGTAAGGCTGACATTTTGGCCCAGCAGCTCCGAAAAAAAAGCCCAACCTCTGTGCAGACTCCTCTGGCAAGGGTGTCGCAGCTCTCCTGCGTGAGCCCAGCCCTGCACATCCCATCAGTCCTGCCACAAGGATCTGCACCACGGAGCAGGAGCAAGCCCTGCATCCACACAAAATCATATTCTCATACCAGAAGAGGGGGGAAAAAAAATTTAAAAAATCAGTGTTACAGGCCAGCTGGCATTAGACAGGATGGGAAAGCAGGAGCAATTGCCAGTTCCCTGATGCACTGCAGCACTGAATCGTGGCAGCCACTGCACAACCTGGGTTTCTGCCCCAGAAAGAACAAGCAGCACCGAACGCCGCAGGTGAAGACGCTTTCTAACTCCTGTTTTCCAAGAAAGTTACTTTCTCATGGATTTAAAGCACCGAGGCATTGGAAGGACACCCAGGGGGAAAAGCTCCAGCCAAAGGGAGATGGAGGCGGTGAATTTACTGCTTCCATCCTGCCTCAGCTCCCTGGGAGCAATGGGGGCATCTCAGGCGGCAGAAAGGGCTGGTGCAGGGTTGGGAAAGGCAGGGGGAAGAGGCAGGAGTCATAAACAGGAGCAGCAGCGATGGGGCCCGGAGACAGAGCCAAAGGTTTCCATGAAATCCCACAGGGACGCTCGGTGTTGGCGCTCGGCTGTGAGAGAGGGAACATCCCCAGATCCCAGAGCTGCTGGAGCTCTGGGCTCCGGCACAGCCAGGGAGGATCAGCCAAGTGATCTGCCACCAGCAGAAGGGCTGCAGCCACACAGCTGGAGGAACAAGCAACATGGGACTCCTGAAACTGGGAAGTTCCTGGACCCAGAGCACTGGGATGGGCTGGGATGGACCCTAAGCAGAAGGGCATTACCAGACCAGGGCTAATTCAGCTTCGTGGCTTTGCTTTCACACATGGAGGGGAAGGAGCAGAGCAGCAGCCAGGCCCCAGGTGGGCCCAGGGAGGTGTGGTTGGCTCTGCCCACCCAGCACAGCCAGCCCCATCCCCATCCCCATCCCAACCCCGATCCCGCAGGGCCAGCGCCACACTGAGCCTCAGCTGCCAAGCCCCGCTGCCAGAGGCTATTCTGGGAGCTGGAACAAAAGAGAGTATCCTCTTGCCACCCAAATAAAGCCCCCTGCAGTTGTTCAGGAAGGTTTTCCAGCTGAGGAAAGGTTATGTTGTCCGTGCACCTGCTGCCATTTCCCCGAAACGTGGAAAGAATTTTTTGGGTGTCACCAGTGAGTTCTGTACCTGGCAGAGCCACCACACAGGAATTAAATCCTTAAGAAACAACTGAGCTTCACAGACTGATCTGCACAACAACAGTGTCTGTGCCACCTACCCCAAACCTGCTGCTTCCTGCAGATTTGTGTGGTTAAAGTGGATTTATTTCTGAATTATGGTTAAAATTCGGGTCTGTTTGGTGAAGATGAGTGAGGAAAGGGTCTGGGAACAAACACCGCAGCGCCTTTGGCTTGGCTCTGTGCTGAGTGTGTGTTTCTGGAAAAAAACCAGCCAGAAAAGCCACCTCTTTCCTTGCATTTCCACGAATTCCACATGCATTGGCAGCTCACCTCCGGCCCGGGAACAGCCGGCCAGGAGGGGAAATAAGCTGGGCTGTTTTCTGCCCCCTCTGCCTTCAGAGGCTTTTGGGATTTTGGTTTTTCAGACTTTTGCCCTGCCCTGCTGAGGTGCAGAAGCTTTGTGTGGTGAAAGGTGGGTTCTTAACTGTCTGTTAAGGCAGTTTGTGGCCTTTGTGACAAAGTTAATGCCGTGGCTGTTAGGAAGAACAAAGTATTGATTTGTCTGTGTTTTGAAAATGACTTGAGACCGTGATATGATTCTGCCTTAAAGCAAAAATCCTGCCTGCATTTCATCATTCTGGAAAGGGGGGGACAGAGAGATTCCTGCAGAGATTATTGTATTTGTGAGACTGGGTTTTTTTTTTTTCCTCTCTGCACATGAACAGCCCATGTGAGACTAAGCACTTTCCATGTGACTAACTCATTCCCATGCTTGCTGTGTAACAGGGCATTTAAAGCATCAACAGGCAAGGTCAGAGCCTGTTTGTTGATGCTAATGTGAGAACAAACACTGCAGAAGAAATTAGGATTATGAAAGTACATGTGTGTTGCCCCCAAGACTGTTCCCTCCTGTGGAACAGCCTGGGTTTGCTGGGGACCCTTCCCGCTGTCCCTCTGTGCTCTCCGGTGTCTGGGACAGACGGGAGCCCCTCTGGAGCTGGAGGGAAGGAGAAGGATCTGGGATGGCACAGCTGCTGAGCTGGCGTGGGGTACAGCCCACATCCTGCTGCCCCGACCAGCTCTTATCTGCCCTGCCCCGTTAAGGCAGCCCCGTATCTCCAGGAAGCAGGGAGATTCTCCCACGGGCACCTCAGCATTTACCGGTGTGATCATTTAGGTTTGTATTTTGTCAGCTCTTCCCCCCCTCCATCCAGCTCTGTGCTCAGGACAGCAGGAGCTGGGCAGTCCCTTGGTGATAAGAGCAGCGATGAACTGTTCGTGTCCTGTCTCCGGCCAAGATCTGAACGCATCTTCATTTTTGGGGTTTTTTTTAAAGCTTCCTGTGTTCATAATGGTGGTTGAGAAGAGCAGAGGGGGCAGATAAGCGTGTGTATTTCAGAGGTGTGAACCTTTTGAGGAGGCATTGCATTTTTAGTCCCAATTACCACCATTTCAGTGGGAAATCTTATTTGACTGCTGGAGGAAAAAGGGAGCAGTGCCCCAGGGGTGGATCTGCCAGTAATTTTTGCAGCTGCCTGCCTCAGATAGGAAGATGTGTCAAAGCCTGGCTCGATCACCAGCCCCTTCCACACGTATCCCAGTGCTCCTCACAGACCCAAGGCAGCCTGGCCCATGCAGTGCTGGTTTCCAGCCTCTCCCTGCCCGCTGTGAGTGGCACCACACTGGGTGAGCTCTGTAACTTCAAGTGCTGCTGACAGATCTGAGGGATCAAGCCCCAAGGCCCCACGGGGTCAGAGGAGAGAGGGCAGAGCCCAGCGTGGCCAACCTGTCCCCACTCAGGCCTTGGCTTTATGTCTAACACCCACATTACTGCTACAACACCATTGAACAAGTTTTTGTTGGGTGGGTTTTTTTTTTGCTTGGTTGGGTTTCTGGTTTTAATGACTGCTGGAACACCTTTCTAATCTTTTTTTTAACCTTAGAACTGTACAGAAAGTGACAGCGCAGTAACTGTTTGAAGCTCTTCTGAGTGCTTATCACTGACACAGCTCTGGGCTGCTTCAGCTTGAGCAGCCCTGGGGTGAGGTCCTGACACCTCCAGTTTTGGAGGACAAATGTGTGAATGGGCAGACAGCGGGGAGAGAACATTTATTGATCCACCCTGGAAGTACAAAGGGGATGTGCAGCGTTTCTGCCAGTGACAGGCTGATTGTGCTGATTAAAACAAAGTAAAACGAAGAGGAACTGATCAAATATCCCCCAGCAAGAAGTGATGAAAGCGCTCCAAGCCCACACAATGGAGATTCTGGTCTGCAGCATTTCTAACGTTTGATTAATCACCGGCGTAAGCTTGCAATTAACACTAATGAGATGTAGCACAGAAACCCTTGAAAACTGTTCAAATTAAGTTTCAGCTTCTTTCTGATCCGTGATTTCCACTGCAAGCAAAATCCATTTTCTCTCCAGCTGCTGGTGGAGCAGAGTCAGGCACTGCACAACACTCGCAGGCGTTCAGCAGCAACTGCATTCTGCTGCAGAGGCAGCGACCTCCGGTCCCGGATAGCGACACCCAAGGAGATGGGGATGGACAGATTCCCAGGCTTCAAAGGCACCAGGGCACCAGCACAGCTTCCAAACACTCCTTGGTCCTGCCAGCCAGTTTGACCACTGGGCTAAAAGGTCAGGAAGTCATTTTCCTCTGACTTTAGAATTCCTCAGCCACTTCCTTCCATCTCAGTGCATCTAAAATCCTGGGAGTGGAGAACCGGCTCCCTTTAACCTCTTGTGTGTTTGGCTCTGTGTAATTCCTACAAAAACACTTTAAACCTGAATGAGTCTCCCCAGCCTCAAATGGCACTGACAAGCCTGACTGGCATCCCTTTTGCTTTTGTTCAGCTCTGGAGCCGTGCAGGAAATCTGTGGGCTCGGTTTATTCACGGCATGTTTTCTGCGTGTTGAGAGGGATTTGTCTCTCCTGGCTTGGGAAGTAAAACTGAGAACACCGAGGGGGTAAAGTACAGGGTAGAGAAGGAACTGGATGTGAAATTAAGAAAGGCTGTCACCCTTGAACACAGTGTCTGCAGCGAGGGGAAGGTGAGGTTACTTGGCAAGCAAAGAGCAAAATGAATGGCAGTTGAAAGGCAGTGTTTTGATAGGCACTAATTATTAAACTGTAATTAGCACAAGGATGCAGCGATCTGCTCAAGCCCCAGCTAAGCAAACAGGTAGAGGTTAAAGACAAAAGGAACTGCAGAGGCTGAGGGGGCAGAGCACGGGCAGTGCCTTTGGGACACGGCTCTTTGGACCTGTGTCCTGTGATCCGACACCACGGGGGGAACACAGAGACAGGGTGGGCTTGGAGAGCCACGGGGCAGAGCCGGAGTCATGGAGAGCCCAGAAGGGCCAGGATGAGCAGCCAGGGGGCAACTGGGGCTGCAGCACAGGCCTGGGTGAGGAGCCAAGGGCTGGTCAGCACAGGCAGCCCAAGGCTCAGCTGCACCCAGACCCCTGCAGGCACTGGAGACGGGGATGGGATGCAGGGCAGGGATGTGGTCGGGGTCAGGGGCTCCCCGAGATGCTCAGCCCAGAGAGAACTGCAGCAGGAAAGCAGCACCCAGAGCCCAGAGGCCACTGAAAATCAGCAGAACAAGGTTTAAAACCGTTCCCTGCAGTTTAATGGCAGCTTCAATCATGTTTATCCACCATTAGTGAGATGTCTGAAAAGCTGGGCCTGCGAGGAGCAAACTACGGTTAAAAATATCGTGCTGTTGGAAAGCCTCATTTTCCCTCTGCTACAAAGATCTTCTGAAAACCCACCAAGGGCTGAGAGGGACCTGGAAACTTTTCCTTCTGCCTTGAGGATGCAGTCAGCCTGTCATTGAATCTAAAAATAGCCTTCAGAGTATTGATTAACCTGTCTGAAGGAAGTAACAACGAATTAGAGAAGAAAAATGAAACCAAGCAAAGCCTCAGAGTGTATTTGACAGCAAAATCTGGGTTAGGAGTAGCAGAACATACTTTATTACCAGAGAGTGGCTGCTGCTTTGTAAAGATATTTTTAATTATTCTCAGCCAGCAACACTGTACCCATAGAAATCCACTCAGCCTGGTAGGAAGAGTTTTCTTCTAAGAGGGTAATTTATCTCTTCAATGATTTGCTCCTGACTAATTTTTTATTTGTGTCCTTTTTATTTTCCTAAACACAGGATGATTCTCCAGTCGGTGGTCTGGAGACTCCTGGCTATTTGTGTAGATTTAAGCATAAGAAAATTATAAAGATTACCAAGAAGAGGAAGGATCCCTCCCCTCTCTTCTCTCTCACTGAGGGAACGCATCCAGTCACACGCAAAAAAACTCCAACAAAAATAAAACACACAAAAAAATCCCGCAAAATCCTACTGAGTACTCGGGGAGACAAACTATGACAAAGCTTAGAAATGGGGAAAATAAATCTTCTTTCCGCAAGATTTTATATTAGATCATTAATTAACTGTTTTTTAGACCTGAGAGAGCCAACAAAGGGCAAACCACTCCTCTTAGCATCCCAGTTTCCTGGGAGATCAAAGCAAACCCAGTTGTGTGGAGCACGCAGAGGTGCAGCACCGAGCGTGGGTTCCTTGGCAAACATTCCTGTGTGAGCAGGAGAAACCCGGTCACAACGGGCAGATCCCAGTGACCACATCAGCTCTGGGATAACCCTTCCTCCCGAGCCCCAATATCTGCAATAAACCAACAATCAGGGTGTGCAAACAGCACGTGGGGGCCGAGCTCTGCTGCGATGACCTTTCCCGTGGTGAGCGATCCCACCCGCCCTCGCCGGGGAAGAGAATTGCCAGATTAGATTAATGCTCCCACATTAGATTGCGAATCTCGGGGAGAGCTTTTTTTCCCAGTCCTGTGGCTGCAGGAGGACGGACTGGGAAGAGCTGAGGAGGGAGAGGAAAGGGATGGGTGGCTCCAAAGGCTGTTAAAGGGTAGATAGAGTCATCAGCGAGCTGCAGATTCACCTCCTTATCTCGAGACACCTTCACAGGCTTGGCTGAGCCAGGCACTCCGACTGGAGCCAGCTTGACTGAAAGGTCAGCAAGCAGAATGCAGAGGCTGGAGAAGGAAAAAGTTCACAAGGGGGAAACAATTCTGTGAAAGGTCTAAAAAGAACCCCCCCAAAAATTCTGCCTGGGCCAGAACGGACCGGAAACACCGTGGTAACTGGAGGTCTTGCAGAGCCAGGCAGGAGCAGAAAGCACCAAAGCAGCCTTGGGAAAGCTGCCTGTGCACAGACCCTGGGCACAGGGAGCACAGCCAGGGCACCAACCGGCTTCTCAGTCAGGTTTTCTGGAAAGAATTCCTAGCCTGGAGACTTCTTAAAAGCCAAACTTCACTTCTTCAGAGGCTTTTGGCCACTTTTGGCTACTGCCACAGCAGGTTAGGCTCACTGAGTAGGTCTGTGAGAGGAACAAGCGCTGGCAGCACAAGCCCAAGCCTCGCTCCAAATCTAAATTCAGCCTATCCAGAAAGTCGGGATGCAAGTCCCTGCTCAAGCAAATGGGCTTTTTCTGAAATTACACAAAGTCTGCCACCCCTCAGTGTGAATCCTTATGGGCACAGGGAGGTGTTCCAAGTATCCTCACTCCCACTCCCTCCCCGCCAGCCCTTGCACTGCTGACACGAGACAGACACGCCGACTGGGAGTCCTTCCTAACTCCCAAAATATTCCACGCTACCAATTTAGGCTGCTTGTGATCTCGGTAGAGGCTATTCTGGAGAAGCAGCTAGCCTTTCTGGGAAGCACAGCGTGTTTCTGCTGACAGAAGTTGGAGCAGATGCTCCGCGGTTTTAGCTCCGAGGATGTTTTTATTTCCTCTCTGCCTGATGGATGCAGTACTTTAAATGAGCCCAGGTACTGGGAGACAAGCAGAGCGAAATGGATCCTTTCTGCAACTTGTTCTTTTCTCTTGGAAATTGCTCGTGGTTTAATTCTGGAGGACAAGCTGTTGGGTGTAGAGGAGGCCCAGCAAGTTTCTGAATGCAGCATCTCTAAAAGAACAAATAGGCCATGAAGAGAGTGGCCCTGCAGGTGAAACATTTGCTGTGGGGGATTGACACCAGCAATTCCAGTGCAATTCCAGCACAATTCCAGTGCAATTCCAGTGCAAGTGTCCTCTACAGTAACTGCAGCAGGAAGGCTACAACACTGAGCACAGTTTTGACTCTGAATGGTAACTAATTAATACAAATTGTGCAATTATTTCCTTCCTGTTTTTCAAGAACAGATCCTCAGGTGACCCTTGTACCAGCAGGGAGTGTTTGCATCTTCATTGTAAAGGGGGGGAAACTCAGGCAACAAGATTTAACTGGCTCTAATCAGTGCCAGAAAGATTTTTGGATGTCACTACAACCAAGACTTACCCCTAGGAGTGTTAAAAGAGCTTCCCAAAGTCTTAACAGAGGGAACCTGTGGCCTTTAGAAAGCTGCAGCTGCAACATCAGCAGCGTCGCCTCAGATCATCCAGAAGAAATGTTTTACTTATGGAAGAAATCCTTCCCTGGGAGGGTGGGGAGGCCCTGGCACAGGGTGCCCAGAGAAGCTGTGGCTGCCCCTGGATCCCTGGCAGCGCCCAAGGCCAGGTTGGATGGGGCTGGAAGCACCCTGGGACAGTGGAAGGTGTCCCTGCCCATGGCAGGGGTGGCACGGGGGGAGCTTTAAGGTCCCTTCCAACCCAAACCATTCTGGGATTCCCTGATACAACAGAGGGAGAAGGGAATTTGTTTTAAAACACTGATGTCTGCCTCACCTCATAGAACTTGGTGGCAAATTCAACAAATCCATGTTTTATATTGTATCTGGAGAGGCCGTTCTCTGTCTGCAGGTGGGTGGGAGTTCTGCTGTGTGTGTTTAGGAAAGAGGGGTTAGCCAGCTTTTTTCTAAGTTTGTGTTTGGTTTGTTTTCTTCGAGATGAAGGGGAAAATACACCTGCCAAAGAAATGAACCTGGGCTGTGAATAAATGAACTCGCAGAGGAAGGAAATATTTGTTTAGCTCTTATTCTCATTATGCTACACCTGGCTGCCAGAGCCACTGCAAAATTTCTAACAATCTCACCAGGCTATTTGCATTTAAATCGCTTTTCCTGACATTATGTAAATCCCTCAGCAGAGCTGAAGTTTTCTTTTTCTCTCTCTCCGGGGCTGCACTCAGTGGTTTGCTCAGTCCTACCCCGTTCTCCTCCTTCTGCTCCACTGGGCTACAACAGCACCACGTGAAACCTCAGCTCCCACAGGTTCTGCCTGGAGCTGGGTCAAAGATGATGGGTTGCAGATTTCTGAGATTTCCATGACAAAATCACATTACAAATGAATTTGGGGCTAAGAGAGAACACGTGCTCATGTCCAATGTTACCACGAGTTAAAGCTCTCCTCCTGAGGCTGTGCTTCCAAAGGGATTATCCTGTGGTATTTTCACTGTTTAAGAGTTCTGCTGCCTTGGACTGCACCAGCAGAGTCCTCTTACCCGTCAGGAACTGTGGGGATAATTTCTTAATCCAGAAGTTTGCCTTTGCCCCTGTGTGGGTTTCAGACAGCTCAGGAAAAGGGGGCTCAGGTTTGCAGCTTTAGCTCCAGCCTGACTCCAAAGCCACGGCTCTGTCCAGGCTGTGAAATAACCAACATCAGAGCGCAGCTACTTGATGCTGGAATTCTGCAAATCTGGGCTTGAATGGTGGCTGAGAAGACCAGCACAACAGCCACAGGAGCCTGGGAATGGCAAACAGGGGCGATGTCAGCTCTGCCTTTTACAGGCTTTGACTCCAGACACGAGGAACTCGAGTAGGAGCAACGAGCAAGACACGAGAAAATTGGTTCTGCTTTGAGTCTGGACTTGACTGGAGGCTGCTCCAGTCCCTACCTCCAATTTCCAGAACTCCAGGGCTTTCCTGGGTAACTTCCTGTGGTGCCTGTGGAGTGACAAGTCGGAGCATGGAAGGGCTGCAGCTCAAAGCCTTTTGACACTGAACATGCAGGCACTCACTCCTGACACGCTTCACCTCCCAGATGAGGGGGGTTTGCAGCACAGCACCATTTGCCAGTCTCACGTTACCCAGAGAATGCCCATGTGTCAGGGAAATTCCCAGCTGGTCCGTGGGATGGGCTGCTTTCCATAGGGAAGGGGGGAACAAAGCCCTGGATGGGAGCCAGGGCTCACAGGCACTGCCCTGAAGTTCTCTGGCTCTTTGGGTGGGCACATGCACCTCAGCTTGGAAAAAATAAATAATTAGAACCTCAGTGTTACATTCTCTTAATGCTGCCATAAATGAACACAGAAATATCTGGGCTTTAACAGCAGCCATCCCTTCAGAGGACATCCCCTGGCCTTTGTTGGCCACATCAGCTGAACATTTTGCAGCCCTCTGGAGCAGTTGCAGTGGACTTTTCACCCTGCTCTCCAGGTACTGGATATGCTGCAAGGTTTGGTCTCTTCTCAGCAAACCACTGATGTTTGCCAAGTGCTTGGAGATCATCTGATGAAAGGCTCTACCGAGCCCCAGTCTATTATTTCTCAGTCAGAAAAACACATTTGCTGAACAGGAAGAACAAAAGAATGAGCTGTGGGCCCCCAATAAGCATTCAACACAAGTTAATTTGCTCAGCAGCTGTATTTTGCTGAGACAGATTGCATATTTTCATTGTTAGAATAAAAATGTCCACTGGGCTCGTATCCTTCACGCTTCCCATCTCTGCCTGTTACGCTCCCAGTCGAGTCTAGAGAACAAATTCAATTTCTTTCATAAGCAAGAGATCCACTCAAATGATTTTCCCTTTGTCCAGGCGGAAATTAATGAAGCCAGAACACACAAGGCTGCAGAAGCCACACAGGGCTGCAGAATCTTCCCCCTCACGGGAAAAAAAAAAAAAAAATCATGGAAATCTGGCCCCTGGCAGGGCAGGCAGCGTGTGTGAATCACGGCAGCCTGATTCAGAGCAATGAGGACAATAATCCTGAGCTGCACCAAGTAACCTTCAAGCTTAGTCACAGTTTCACACAGCTAATGAGCAGAGGGAGCCATGAATCCTGGATTTATGGCTCTCTGTTCCCATAGATTCCGCCTGGAGACAACAGCAGCGTTTCCTTGCATCTCTAACGACTTATCTTGTCTTGAGGTCTTTTTTTTTTTTTTTCCCCCCTCTGTCCTTCCCTGCACCGATGAGGGTTTGTTTTTTGGGGTTTGTTTGTTTTTTTTTTTAAATCATTATTGAATTTTTAAAAGCCTGCTGGGTAAATTCTTATCAGCAGCTCCTACAGTAAAACTACAGAGTAACACCCGTGAATCTGCCAAATTTTGCTGCTCGTTGTTCTGCTCCAGGTTCCGCTCACACAGAATTATCAGGGCTGTCGTGTGAGGCTCTGCCTGCACAGGAGATGCTTTGACTCCAAACCCTGCTCCCATTCCTTTGTAAATTACCCCAAGCGACTCCGGTTTTATTTTTAGCCCGGAAGGTGAATCATTCAGGAAAATCTGATAAAACCCACTTAACCACAGTCAAACTCTCAAACCTGAGCGAGTTCGAGTTAACTTTGACGGAGTTTTGCACGCGATTGTTTGAGCTCACGTGGTCAAAGGGGGCGCACGTTCATCTTAACCCTCACAAAATCACTTTGGACTTAAAAACCCTGGAGAACCCGGTCTGTGAACATATCTAGAGTTACTGTACGGAGAGAAAATGAAGGGAGAACTGGGGCAAAAATGTCACAAACGTAGAAGTGGGGTTTATTTTGAGGACAGAAGCAGTGAGGAGGCAATGCCAATGCCCACATGTGAGGCACGGTTTCATCCCTGAGATCAAACATTCCTCGTGTTTGGAAAGTCTGATCCAGGTAAACCTGCTACCAAGAGGCTGATACAGCTGCAGACCCCATTTTTGTGATGTTTCATTAAAAAAAGAAAAGACAAAACAAGCTCCCTGCTATTGCCAGCCAGCACCTGGAGAAGAAAGTTGAGCAAAGGGTGCTCTGCACCCTGGATGTGACCCATGAGGCAACTCTGTCCAGCCTCCACCCACGTGTAACATTTATATATAGTCCCAGAATAAACTCTTTTTTATAATCCTGCCACAAGCTGTCAAGCAGGACAGCCCCAGACTAGATTTTGCTGCCGCTGTAAAAAAAAAAAGGAAGAGCGTGTCCCGTTTTATTAAAATACTAGAACGCATCGTGAAAAATTAAAAACAGTGCAGAGTGCCACCTTACATAAAACGCTGCCCCGAGCTGCCTCCTGCTCCCAGCATCCCAAACACGCTGTGATCCCAGAGCAAGCCGCAGCCCAGCAAAGGGAGCTGAAGCTGCTGCTCCAGACACACAAATGGATCCCTTCCACTCCAAGTCTGCCTGAGAAACTTAAGCAGAATGACCGATTTTGGTGCAATTAAACAGCACATCCCTCTACCCACAACAGTCTTTCATTCCCCTCAACTCTCAAGCAAGTCCAATTTAATTAACTCTGTTTTCCAAAGATGCTCAAGGGAATTCTTCGCCCTTCAAAAAAAAAAAAAAATCAGTGGGACTTGGCTTCACCCCCATCTGTGCTTTCGAAAAGCCTCTTCAAAACTCCCACGTGGGAAAAAGCAGGACCTGCAAATACCTGGGACGCACAAAAGACTTCTCACGGCCTCGCTGATGCCTCCTGTTGTGGCTTTTCCATATTTCAGAGGCAAAGCTTGGAGTTTTTCTTGCCTGCAGGTTCCTATCCCCAAGCCAGCTGCAGTCCCTTTGTTGCCTTCCTATCTTTCCTCCACCAGCAGCATCATCTCCTCCCGCTGCTTCCGAGCCAACCACCAATGTTTTGACAGAACTGAGAGAGGCAGCAATCACACTTTGGGTTTTGCTGGCACGTCCCAGGGGATGGCAACCCCTCGGCCTGGCACAGCAGCACGGTGTGCGTGACTCCAGCTCTGAGCTTTCGCTCCCGTTTCTTCTCCAGCGACTACGACACCTCTGCAATCTTTACGGGCACCGGAGAAAAATCTCTCGGCCTGAGCAGAGGGTGTGACTGTCACGTGAAGCCTTGGAGCTGAACTCTCAGATGTGAATTTCCAAGGTATATTGGCCGTGCAGAGCTGAATCCACAACCCCATCACAGTCTGGCACTGGAAGAGGATCATTTCAGCAGGCTGGGGTCTGACTGTGGAACAGAGAAGAGGGCCTGGTGTCCTGAGGGATAGTGAAATAAAAATTCTCTGTGTGCCCTCACAGCAGTGAAAAGCAACCTTTTGGGTTTTATCAACAACATAACCAGCCAAAAGATGGGCTTATCCTCCTCTCCTTAGCACCTGGGAGGCTGCATCCGGGGTGCTTGGTGCATTTTGGGGCTCCTCAGGAGAGGGAAGAGCTTGGCAAGCAGGAGAGAGAGGAGCAGAGGGGCACTGAGGCATCAAGGAGCTGGGACACTCAAAATGGGGAGGGGACTGAGGGGTTTTAGCACTCTTGAGAAACTCTGGAGGTGTTTAATTCAATCTTCCACAACCTAAATAAAAAACCAGAGCTGTCTCCTCTCAGAGATGCGCAGAAAAGAGAGGAGAGGCAACAGCCATGAGTTTCAGTAACAATTCAGATGGGATGCAGGGAAAAAAACTCATGAGGGTGTTCGCACTGCTCACAGCCTCTGTTCCATCTCCATCTTTGGGGTACCCAAAACTCCACTGGGCAAGGCCCTGAGTAACCTGATCTAACTTTGAAGTTGACCTTGCTTTGAACAGGAGGTTGGACAAGGTGACCTCCAGAGGTCCCTTCCAACCTAAATTATGCCGCGGTTTTCTGGAAAAAGCTCAGATGCAGATTTGATCCTCAGAGCACCTCCCTGAGAGATTCAGCTAAAAATGCAGCAGCTCCCGGGGGGCTGTGGCAGTCCTGATAAGGTGTCTGGTATCCACAGCTGGATTCTCAGGGGAGCAGCTCACTCGTGGGACTGCGTGGCTGCAAAACAAGAGGCTGAGCCCCGGCTCAGCCCTGAATGCTGAATCCTGTCACCCAGACTGATCCGACCCAATCCAAACAGTGCTCCCTCAGCTCTTCTCTAATGACAATGGGGTGGGGTTTTTTTTTTTCTTTCAGGAGTCCAGTCTACAGGCTGTCACAACAGCTTCCCGCTGTCAAATTCACTTTTTAAAAGCCAGGAAAAACGGAGGGGAGAGATTATGGAGGGATATCTCTGCACAAAAGCGGGACCAGAGCAAAATCTGCGTCTATAGCGGGGCTGGGAGGGGAGCTCAGGCTTTTAGGAGGGATAAAGAGGTCCCAGTTCTTTGGAGAAAGCCGTGGGTTACCTGGAAGGACTGTTTGTCCTTTCCACCCGCTCTGGGCCACGCTGGCTCTCAGTTCCTGGGGAGCTCTGCTCCCTTGGCACCAGGAGAACACCAGATAAGCCAGCGCGGGTCACGCACTGCCCAAGGTCCCCCTGGCCACTCCCTGCTCCCTGCCCTCCTTAACTGCCTTTCCTGGAGGCAGAGGTCACGGGAGTCGGGAGCGGGGCTCTCTGACAGCTCCCTGCCCGCAGGAGCCTCGTGTCCCACCTGGCAGGGGACAGCTCAGGTGGCTCCACATGTGCCAGGGCGTGCAGCAGAGCCGCCCCACGCCACGGCCCCCCTCCAGCAGGAATTCTCCACCTGCACTCGCTGCCTCTTGCTGTAAATACTTTCTGCCTTAACGAGAATTCGCTGCTCCAAAAATAACTGTAATTACCCAAGAAGCAGAGGAGCCTATTTACAAGATTTAAAGGGGAAGAAGAAAGAAAAATCTCTCGGAAGAAAACTCGGGCCTCAGAATACAAAACGGAGTTGAAAAGGGGCAGCTCCTTCCTCTGGGAGAAGCTCAGCCCCTCTGGAAGGGCAGGGGCTTGGCTTTTCTTGGTACTTTGCCCATGCCAACCATCAGGAATTGCTCAAGTCAGGTGGCAATAAAATATTCCAGGAAAACCAATTACCCCCCAGGAGCAAAGTGTCGGAATGAGGTGGGGGGGAAGAAAGCTGGCAAAACTCACACCTGTGAAAGTTTATAAGTCTTTGCTGAATGTAAGGGAGGGGGGGAAGAAAGAAGGCATTAAAAAGGCATGAGTGTGCACAAGAGAGTAGCAGAAAATAATAATTTAAAATAATAAACTTGTTACAACAGCGGCAATGATTGCTGTCTATCCAGGCTCTGAATAATTCAAAAGGTTCCTGCTTCACTTAGGATCTCAGGGAATTTTCAGACCTGCCAGAATTTTCTGCTGGTAAATAATGCATCTCTAGTGTTCAAACACTCACAGTCCCCAATTAATACTACAGATTTAACACTGCTGGTTTGGAAACTGGAGGAAGCCTGAGGAAGGTAAATTGCTGCTGAGCTGCCTGAGCCCTCAGTCCTTCCCATTGCCACCTTGACCTTTGAGTGCCAAAATTGCTGGTGCCTCTCGCGGCGGCCACGTTCACAGAGGTAACAAGGAGTTAATGCAGCTGAATCTTTCGGCATTAACCTACAAAATAATTCACAGTAGGATTCCAAAAAGGGGGGAAAACATAAGGAAAAAGCAGGTGCAGCAACGTGCAGCTTTCTGAGCTTTGTTTCTGCACTGGGGGTTGTCTGCTGGTGCTGCCACGAGTGCCTGGAACAGCCCAGGAGCTTTGGGCAGGGGTCGCCAGGATTTTGCTGGTTTAGGGAAAAATTCCTGGATTCAGATTTGGAATCCAGCTCCTGCTTTACCTGAACTCAAAGCTAAGTGAATCAACGCACAGCAATTCCAAGAGGGACTTGGAGAAAGCCTCTCCAAACATCCTCCTCCTGTTGTACTGGTAATTTCTGTTCTACCCCGTGAACACTGGAACAGAAGGACAAGCTGTTCCTCTGATTGATACGGCAATTTTAGGAATTTTCCTCTCGTCAGAGTGGAGATGCAACAACCTCCCTGGAAATAAAACCAAAGAACTGAGAAAGGAGGCAAGAGCCCAGCCTGAGAAAATCAACAGCAAGCTGGGGAATGAATTAGAAAAGGCAAGGAGAGGCCTATTTTTTAATGCAGTATCAGGATTTTTTCTTGAACACAGACTGTATTTCAGGTGAATTTTCTTCTAAAAATACCTGAACTTTTCACTGCCTTGCACCAGCAGGACCCACACATTCGGGGAGCAGCCACACGGTGCTCATGTCCCAGCTTTGAAACCAACAGAATTTCAGGATCAGGAGAATGCTGGTGCTGGAATCTAAGAGCTGCAGGAGAACATCCGGCTCCTACCAGAGCTCCCCCAGCTCTGCTCTGCTCTCCAGCTGCTGCTTCCCTCCCCAGCCCCTGCTGGGCTCAGGTGTTCGTGCTCATGGTTGTCCTCTTGTTGCTGCTCCCAGGGCACCCCAGCATCTCTGATTTCAGGGCACTTTGTCCAAACTTTTCTAGCCCTGGACTTTTTAAAATATTTTGTTTATCTTGCTGCTGTGGTTCCTATTGTTTCCCAAGCTGTTTTTCTTATTAAATTACAGAGGTTTCGAGCTGGAATAAACCCTCCTTTCCCAACGTGCCCACTGTCAACTGGGGAGGGAGAGGACCAGGGGGAGAGAGAGCAGAGGAGAATTACACGGTTTCAGATTCCTGTAAACAGAGAAACATTTTTCCAGTCATCATTCTGAGCCCAGTGGAAATAGGGCTTCAGTTTCCTCTAGCTAAGGCCGGGGATCCGGTGGCAGAGCTGTTGACAAGCCTCCTTTCTCTCTGGCAGTCCCTGGATGCTGTTTAGTCTGCAGCTGAGCAGCATTCCAGGGGCTGGCATCACTGCTGCTGTTTCCTTCTCCTTGTCCCTCCACACCCTTCCCAGTGTGGCCTCCGTGCAGCCCCGGGGCAGGTGTCTCTGCTCGGAGGAAAACCCTGCAAAGGCGCCCGTTCTCCTCAAACCCCGGCTCTGAGGAAGCAGCCCCGGAGTGGCTTTGGGGGCTGAACTCCCTTAAAGGGCAGCGTCAGCTTCCCCAAATCACACAGAATCCCTGGACTGGTCAGGCTGGAAGGGACCACGGTGGGTCACTGGTGCCACTCCCTGCTCCAGCAGGGCCATCCCAGAGCACAGGGCACAGGATGGTGTCCGGACAGCTCTGGAATATCCCCGGGGAGGAGACCCCACAGCCTCTCTGGGCTCTGCTCAGGGCTGGGCACTGCCCAGGGCAGGAGTTGTGCCTCCCGTGCAGGGAATTGCTGGGATCAGCCCCTGCCCATCCCTCTGGTGCCACTGCTGAGCCCTCCCTGCAGCCAGGGACCCCCAGGGACACCCAGGGACACCCAGGGCTGAGGGCCCCTCTCAGCCGGGGCTCCTCTCCAGGCTGAGCAGCCCCAGCTCCCTCAGCCCTTCCTGGGCACTTCCCTCCTCTCCAGGCCCTTCCTCAGCCCCACAGCCCCCGCTGGCCCCGCTCCAGGAGCTCCCTGGCCCCGCTGTGCTGAGGAACCAGAGCTGGGCACGGCACCCCAGAGGTGCCCCCAGGGCTGGGCAGAGGGGCAGGATCACCCCAGAGGTGCCCCCAGGGCTGGGCAGAGGGGCGGGATCACCTCTCCAGGAGGAGCTGGGTCTACAGGAGCTCTGTAGATGCCTAAAAGAGCAAACCCACAATGTGCAGACATTTGCTTGGACGCGTACAGCAATAATATTAACTTAAACCTCCTGCATCTTGCTGCCGCTGGGGTTTACAATTCCTGTGTGTGCCATTCATAAATCCTGCCTGAAAGGGCAGAGAGTTTTAGTGCTGCAGGAAGGAGTTTTGTGGTTAAAGCTCCCGTCTGGGCACCAGGGCTGGGTTTACCCTTGGCTCCCTACATCACCTGACGTCACTTTGCTCAGTTCCCTCAGCAAGACGCCAGCGCTGGCCAGCCCGGGCGAAGGATGGGGGCTATAGAAGTGGAAGTTGTATGTAAATATAGATTTAGAAGCACCACAAATGCCTTGCTAGAGGGCCATTCAGGCATGCAAGTCACTTCCTAGAAACCCCTGTTTGTTCGGTGGCTTTGCACAGAGTGTGACAACATTTCCCTGCTGTCGCTGTGGGCACAGATCTCCAGATGCACCCAGGGCAAACAGCAGCCCCTCCAAAAGTATTCCTGGTGCACCTGTCAAAGATTACAATTAATTCATGGCTGTTTGATGGCTTATGCTAAACGAGCTTGGCTCCAGGCCAGTTTCCATTGGGCAAGCGTCTCCGTCTCAGGAGCGCCGTGACATTTGGCATTTATTGTCCTCGTGGCTGGCACTCCTTCCCGGGGCCACGTATGGAATGTGTCAGGGGAACAGACTGGCTTCTCAGGCCCCAGTCTGCGACGAGGTAGGATGGCACAGAGGAGCCTTTTGTCGTCGTGCACGTTTAACTCCCCCCTTAAAGACAGATGGAGGAGTTTGTGTTCTGTAGCTGCTAACACAGCACCTCTCCCTGCTGCAAAATCCTCCCCGCGCCCCGTGTGGCGGTTCCCAGCCCCGTCTCCTCCTGATGCGAGGTGTTTGTTCTCACAAAGGGCGGCCCGCGAGCTCTCCGGCATCGCTGAGGTGAGCACGACGTGATTCAGTAACTTCCTTTGTCGCCACCCCTCCCACCCTGCCAGCACACTGGCTCGGTGTCGGTTCAAGCGCGGTCCCTGTGCGGGGTGACAGCCTCTGTCCCCTGCTCCACCCCGAGCCGCACAAACCCGCTCAGGCAGCAGCGTTCCCGTGCCAAGCGGCGCCGTGGAGCGCTCCTGAGAGCCACAGCAACGTGGCTTTCCAGCACCTGGCTGCTTCCAGCCCCTCCTGCCCCTCTCTGGTGGGTTTTTGGGGTGCCGGTGCTGCCCCAGTGCCCGTGGCCATTGGAGCTGAGCTTGGCCAAAGCTGCCTTTCCAGAGATTCCAGCCCGAGGAGAACAGGAGCTGGCAGCTGCCAGCCCAGCTGTCCCAGTGCCACCAGGCTGTGCTGCTGTGGGTGGCAGAGGGTGGCCAGCACGTCTCTGCCACCCCTTCTCCAACCCAGGACACCGAGTGGGTATGAAAGCCTGGCTCACTGCGTGGTGCAGGGTGCTTCGGATGTCTGGGGCCCAGGATTTCACCCAGGAGCCTTTCCCTCATGGAATACCGCGGACTCAGTGTCCAGCAGGGATCCTGCAGGAGTCCTGCCCTGCCCCAAACACATCCCACAGGTTACCTGTGCCCTCAACAGGCTGCAAATATCGACCAGAGCAGCACGACAAGGTCGTGTCACTGCTTCATCTCCAGAGACAGTCACACTAAGGGGATCAGAGCAAGCCCAGATCCACTTATTCCTGCCACATTTGTGCCTTGAATACATCCACGGACTCCTCCCCAGCCCGTGGGACAACCTGTGCTTCTCTCTGCCTCCCCATGAAGGCAGCAGGCTCGAGGTTTCTCTCCCTTGGCTCCCAACTGTGACCCAGAACTGGGGAGACGCGCTCTGACCTGACACTCGCAGAGATGTGGAGGCTGATTTCAGCTCCTGCTCCTGGAGGAAAGCAGTCACTGTCTGCCCCAAATCCCTGCAGCAAGGCACCCTCAGCCAGCCCCCAGAGCCATGGAATGGCAGGTACCCGCTGTCCCAAAGGACAAGAACATTCTCTGTGATGCTGGGCAGAGCGGGGTGCCCCCTCCAGCACCCACAAACCAAAGCTGGGCTCTTCTGCCTGATCCAAACCTGCCTCCTACACCCCAGATTCCTGAATTCAGAACCCTTCTAGAGGAATGTGTCAGCACCCAACCAGTGGGAGTGAAATGCCAACTTTTGTAGCAGATTGGAGTTTATTTTTAAGCAGTGTAAAAAAAAACCAAAAAAACCACCATCCAAACCAAAGCACCCTCCCCAAACACACACACACGGACGAAATCAGCAGGTAGAGACAACAAGCCCAGCACTGCTGGCTCCACAGGCACGATCCTAGCCCGCCTCAGCCACCTATTTGTGAAATTCCTCGAGGAGAAGTGCGGAGGAGACGGCCTGGCAGCTGCTAGGGAGGTGAAGCACCCTTTTTGGGATCTCAGTAAACAGGAAAAGAGGGAGAGGAGATGTGGGAAATGTTTTCATTCGCTGGGCAGGCAGGAACGCGGCCATCCAGGTCTCCAGCATCCCTCCTGCTTTGCTCCAGGCTCAGCCCATCCCAGCCAGGCTCAGCTCCCCCAAATCCTCTCCATGCCAGGGCACTGGGGGCACTCAGCACCACACCAGCTCAGTCCCAGCGTTTTGGGGTGTCTCACCCCGTTCCCTGCCGTGAGGTGACAGCGCACGGCCCCTCCTCACCGAGCATTACACCCGTACCTGCCCCAGGTGTGCCTTCTGTGTGCCTGGGAGTGCTTCCAGTTCACCTCTGCCGGGATAACCCCGGCGTATTTTAAACATTCTCATCGTCTATAAACCACAGAATTCCCTAACTATGAGTCCAAGGCATTGTTCCCTCTGAACAGCAATCCATACATGGACGAAGGGAGACCAAAGCTGCGTTACGTCACCCACTCCACCCCCTTATGTTTTCTCTCCTGGTGTTGCCTGTTTTCTCCAGGATACTCAAGACCCACCCGGCTGGGAAACTGGTCCCAAGTGGAGCTGGCGAGGCTGGAGAGGGCAAGGCTGCCCACACTTCTGTGGCATTCATCCAGGGAATGGGGAAATGGGGATGCTTCCTCAGCTGCAGAACTCGGGTGTGTGCTGAGGCGAGCTCCACCTGTACAGTTCGTGTTGTAAGAGCATTGTAATAACACAGGATTCAGGCGTGCTGGGCACCTGGGAGGACGGGAAGATGTTTAAGTGAGGAGCTCTGGAGAAGGACTGGCCCTTTGCATGGGCAGCGTGTGGTAGCCAGGGCTTGTCCTGCAGCTCTGGGCTGGGGATGCTGAGGAGGAGCAGCCAAGCCACAGCCCAGAGGCAAATTCCTCCAGTGGGAAAGAAGGAATAAACCTGCACCTGGAAGTGGCAGGATGGGGGCTGAAGAACCACTGGCTGCCTCCTCACCCTCCTTAGTGTGGAGAAACCCTCGGAGAGAGCTCAGAGTGGCCAGGATCCTTTCTAGAGGCACCTGCGCAGGCAGGAGGTGAAAAACCCCCTCATTAAGCTCCTGCCTTGTGCTATTGAGGGACATAAAGAGCCACCAACGTCACCTCCCGGCGCAGGCGAAGCCGCCCGTGTGCTGCATAAATCATGCATGGCCACGCCATCCGCTCGGGAAGCACAAAGGCAGCAGTCGCTAATTGCGCCGAGGGCTTGTTACCTGCGGGTGGAGGCTGCGGCGCACACACGGCGTGTGCTTCTCCCTTTGAATGTTATCTGCGCTCATCTCCTGCCCCGCTGTGCCGCTCCTACATCTGCAACAGGGGCTTTCCATTAAATGAACACCCGTGACTTCTGCTTTGTCGCCCCGAAAAGGAACAAGAGCACGAAAGGGCCCGTGCAAGACCCCAGATGAGTAAGCCCCAAATGTCTCATTACACACAGGCTTTTCAGAGACTGTTTCCCACTTGGAAAGCAACTTAGGGAGCTAAAATTATACCCCTGTGTACTGATATTTTGTGACATCTACTACCCAGGCACAGAGCTGCTGTGAGAAGACCAGAACTGGGGTTTAAGGGACTCCTGAGGCATTTTAGAATGAAGTTCAAAGAGGGGTCTGTGTAAGGGCACAGGACAGACCCCACACAGGCTGTCCCTGGCACAAATGCCAATGGATGGGTGTACTGGCAATACCAGCAATGCAGCCATAGCTGGAGTCCGGTTTGAAACCTGTAAACCCATTTAAAAGCTGTGGTAAGTGACAGCAAGGTCCAGTGGTCTCCCCTAAATACCATGCTCCGTGTTTAAATATCTTGGAAAAAAAAGTATCTCGGGTTCAACAGCTTCCCCTTGCAGCAGAATTTGCTTTAATGCTTCTCCCTGGCATCATCCACACTCTGCTGACTCCGGTTCCCGGGCTGTGGGTAGTGCTTGTGCTGCACTATAACAAATGCTCTGTAATGCACAAGGAGTTCTGCTCTCTCCTGGACGTGCATTCACCTGGAAAGTTCATTACAAAGGCAAGTGATGCAGCTGAGATAGTGCTTCCAGATTCAAACCTGAAAGCTCAAAACAATCAGGAGAGCGAAAGGAGCTGTGTTTAGACAAATAACTCGATCTGCTGTCAAATTCCCCAAAGTGCCTCACCCCATCTCACCTCTAGCGTGCTTCAAGCCTGTGATCGCAGCTGGAATTTCACAGCACACCCCGAGGGTCCTCAAGGTGGCCAGGACTGAAGGCGCAGCCTGAAACATCCCCTCCTCATTCCCTGCTCACGTGAAAGTCAGTCCCAGAAGCTGCACCAAACCACTTCATCCTCAGCTACCTCCCCTCTAACCTGATAAACGTCTGCTTCGCTTTCAGACCCCGCTGTTCCTTTTCAGGTTGCTGCGTTCTGGCTTCGCAGCTCCTCAGTTATTTTCTCCTCATCCACCCATTCAGAGCACAAGCCAGGAATGCAAAGGTCATCCTCTTCCAAGCCCACAGGCAGAGCTATCCATCTCTGGTGTCCCTTTGCTGCTCGGTGTTTGTTCTCATTACCCTGGCATATAAATCTCTGGAGAGTTACAGGGGAATTCAGGTGCTTGCTGTCCTCAGACATTTCCCAGAGTACCCAATAAAGGGATGGCACCTCTCTGATATCAATATATTGCCCGTGAACTTCAAAAGCAGCATAAAACATAAGTCTAAAGCTCATCACCAGCAGTCAGAATGACAGAATGCATTTGATGTGCAGGTAGTTGAAAAGTCTTCAGAACTAATGGCTCGGAGGGGTTAAGGAAGCTGACAGACTCCAAGATGGGACTTTTTTCCTCCTTCTCTATGGAGATGGCATTGATTGACTGGGCTTGGACTTGGCACAGAGCTGGCACAGAGAGCCCGAATGCCCCACGAGCTCTGTGGTTCACAGGCAATTTTAACGTGCTTAAAAATAGAAAACAAGCTCAAGAGCTGTTTGATATAAGCCATGACCCCTGAAAAATGAACTGCAGGCTTCCCCGGGGCCCGTGTGTGCCCGGAGGTGGGCTCTCAGAAAATGGGCAACCATGAAGTTGGGGAGTTTAATCACCTTTGTGCTTTTGGAGCACGTCAGGGGGCTGGAAAAATTGAGATGAGCCAACAGACAGCAACTCCCTGAGGGTTAACTGTGCTCAGCACCAGGAGGGGTGAAGAAGGTCCGAAAGGGTGCTCAGCACGATCCTCCCCCGCTGTCATCGTGTCCATGAAGTGAGGACACTGATAGCATCTCATGGAAGCTCAGGACATTAACAAAATGCTTGTTCAAGCTCTGGAAGTGTGGCACAAATCCTGCCAAGCCTCCTGTCTGCCTCCTAAGTCTGATCTGCCATCTTGACCGTACTTTACATCCTGCAAGCACCAGCAAATGTTAAGGAAGAAGGGTTTTTTCTCATCCCGGTCCCCAAACTTTAAAGCAAAGCTTTCGGGAATGAGGCAGCTGCTCCAGACAAAGCCCAGCCCTGTTCCTGGGGCAGGTTCCTGGGGCAGGTCTGCACACACAGCCTTGGCTGACTCACCCCAGCTGACCAGAAGCCCCAGTTCCCAACCCCGGTGCCCAGCGTGTCCTTTGGACACGGTGCCAGCCCAGCTCCCTCCTGCCATCCCACCCCCTCCAGCAGCTGGGGCCGGAGCACGGCCTGGATTTACCATCCTCACCCCGCAGCTCCCTCCGAGGTTTGGGCAGCAGGACAGACTCGTTTGATGACCTGCCTTGGGGGCTGAGCAAATGAGATTCATTAGGATATGCAAAAAGCTGAGAGCAAAGCTGCCCTATCTCTCTGTCTGAGCTCCGCTGATCTGATAAGGGCGAGTTGCTCCAACATGTCTGCAGAGGAAGATCTGAGGCTTTCTCCTTCCCATGCATTCCCAGATAGTCATTGCAACTAATAGACAAATAGGTCAGAATAAATAACAGCCCCCTCATTTCCCCCAGCATGCCACTCTGGATGGCTTAAGTCAAGTGTTAATAAGAAACAAGGCTGCTGTAACAAGATGTCCTGATGCACTGCAAAGAATATGGAGCATAATGGCATCTTTCAGACATACTTTTCACTAAAAGCTTGTCATTACCCAGACAGAGGAGACAGCATCTGCATAGAGAAGCAGAGGAAAAGCAGCTTGAATGAAGTGATCCAAAAATGGAGTCGCCGAGTCACCGCGTTGTTGCATAAAATAAAACAAAAATGGATTTTGCTTAAGTTCAGCATTTTCACAGCGGCACAATAGGCAAAGTAAAATTACTACGTGGAGAGGGAGGGGTGTTGGAGGTACAAACCTGTTCTCTTGTGGGGATCAAACACAGCCCTGTGGCGTAACTGGGTGATGGAGCAGACCCGTGTCAGTGTGTGCTGATTATCCTCACGGGGTTTTTAGACAGAAATTCTGGTTGGCCCCATGGAAACTGAGAGGCAAGGTCTGGGGGAAGAGGGACCCCGGAACAGGCAGCAGTGAAAGCTCCTGGCTTCTGCTGGCGGTGCTTCACCTGAGCCCAGCGAGAGCAGAGCCACTGAAATATTGATTGTGGCTCCTTGGCTCTTTGACAACGCATTTGGCCCCTGTGCCGAGGCGTTGGGCAGCGAGCAGAAGCTGTTAGCGAGCAGCTGTTCCTGCAGGCTCTCCTAAACCAGGGCAGGGGGAAGAACCAGAGGTGGAAAATCTAAATTTAGCAGGCAGCAGTCGGGCTGCTCGCTCGGGCACGGCTCCGCTCCCACCCAGTGAAGGATTTTCGGTAGCAACCATCACCATGGTACCACAGAGCCGCTGCTGTGCAGCGATTTTGCCAATCCCCGTGGGTTTACTGGAACACTCGTGACATTTTAGGTGCAGGGAAGGGGCAGGTGGGTGGGAGGGATGTTTCTTAAAGCACCAGCTCCGGGAATCGAGGGAAAGCAACTGCAGCGCTTCGCCTTTTTTCTATAAGAAGCACATGGTTACAGAGCTTAGGAGACCCAGAGCATCCTTGTCTGAGGGGAGGGAGGAGGTTCTTGCACTGTCCCCCTCATTTTGAGGGGAAGAAGGGCTGAGCCACAGGATTTGAGCTCCTGGAATTGGCTGTCGAGAGACAGTTTCACTTCCTGCCTCCGACTGTCGCAATGTCCGGGTTGCAAACAGCGAGAGCAAACATTTCTAATGTAATTTCCATGTTGATTTTTCAGCTGTGGCTCTTTTAACACCCTCTCCCCCTGGGCCTGTTCTGTTCTCTGTGCCTTTCCTGCTGCCCGTTCCCCGGCGATGACAAACCGCGAAGCGTTTCCCAAGAGTGAGAAATCCTCACAGGAATCATCTGTTGCAAGTCCTGTCTGACAAAACCGTGTCAGAGCTTTGGGGACTTTCTCTCTATTTTTAATTGAGTGCATCTTTTCCCTGGCATTTCCCCCTGCTGGCTCCTTCCATCCCTGCTAATACAGCAGATCTGGGATGGGAAGCAGTGCCCATGCCAGAATGGGGAAGAGCTGTTGCTCCCACCTGATTCCCTGCGAGGATTTTTTTATATAAAAGGTGCACATGGGGCCCCCTCTCTCCCTTTATTCCTCCCGTGCAATCAGCACTCTTGATTTAGCCCCTTTCTTATCGTGGCCTTGCAGTATCACATCTTGGCTTGGTATTTAGTCTTCCAGAGGCTTGAAAGGGCAGCTTCTCCTTGAGTTTATCAGCTCAGATGGGGGACGCTGCTTGATGGTTTGCCAGGGAGCTTCTGTGCGAGGCCTTTCATGTCTCGATCGAGTCAGGGCATTCCATTTAATTAAAGAGATGGGGACACAAAAGGCTCCTCTTGGATAAAATCTGGGGGGGAAAACATGCCTCTGCCTCAGAGGGGAAGGGGGGCTGGATTCCCAAAGCCAGCAGAGCCTGATGAGAGCTGAGGGCAGGGTAGCACGGGGCGGTTTAACAGAAGGGGAGGCAGCCGCTCTGCCAGCAGAAGCCCGTGAGCAGAGAGCCACGGAGCACAAAATTAACACACTGGCTCATCAGGAAATGTTAATGTGGGCAAGGTGGGGAATTGCTTCATATGGGCAAACAATCTGTGCAGGAGGGATGAGCGCCATCAAAACCTGGTACAAATCTGGGCACGCTTCTCCAAAATCTGCCCTCTACCCTCAGCTTGAGGTTCAAGACAGGAAACGCAAAGCCCTGATGAAGGTGTTAAATCCTTATGGCACAAAAACAACAAAACGTTTCGCTGAGATGCAACAAAATTAAAGAATCCAACGGGGCTTTTCCAGAAATGATAAAGGCACTGCTACACGGGTCCCAGGAGGGGAACTTTGCAGCTCGGAGTAAGTGGTTTGGACAACTTGATTCTCTTCAGAACAGTCCTAAACACAAATATTAACTGCTAATGAACTCTACAAATGCTGGCTCTGCTTTCATCTGCCAGATTCTCCTGAAATTTAACTTGTTCTCCCCGACCTCCACTATTCCCCACTGCTCCCCTAATGGAGACCTGGGACCAGCTCCTCCCAGCCACCACCTCACCTCCTCAGCCATTACACAGGGCCTATTTCTCCCTTTGGAATGACGGCAGGGAAGCTAAGATCCACATAACCTGATGCTGAACTTAGTCCCCTTCCCCTTACAGTGCACCTGGGAGGAGCAGAAGGTCCAGTGCTGGGGATGTTTGACAGTCAGACTCCGGTTTCAACGCCCCAGATGAGCAACTGCTTTAGAGCCTGCTCAAAGCCTGTCTGGATAGGGCCACAGGCGAGGTAATGCTCACAGAACTTTTCAGGAAGAAGGCCAGAAGAACATTAAAAAGTAATTGAAAGGCCTGGGGGATGAGGGGAAGAAGAAGAAGACGAGCTCAAAGAAACCAAGGAAAAAACCCGAGGCACGGCAGCGTGTGAGTGCACTTGTCTGAAAAGCCCTGAAAAAGAGTCGTGTTGAAGAGAGTGAGGAAACTGCCTCTGAAAGGATCCTTTGAAATGGTAGCGGTGGCTGGGAAGCAGTAAATGGGAGGCACTGGGAAAAGGAGGGAGTTCAGCTGGAGGATGTGTCTCCAGATCCACCCCAGCCACAGTCGTAAACCACTTTAAGGAGAGGTGGAATGAACGTTACCAATGCAAAAACAACCCTAAAAATATTAAGAGCACACCTCAGGTAGCACTTAAAGGAAAGGAATGCTTCCTCTTCATCCAGAGAGACTTCAGAATTACACAGATGGTTAAAACATATCTATAGTAGTGGTAGTAATTTAGAAATCTCTCTGGAGGAAAACAAGGTTTTAGCCTTTTTTTTCCTTCTTTTAAATGGCAGCGAGCTGAATTTTAAGGTGGAGTGAGTTTATTTCTGTCGTGGCTGACGCAGAGAAAGCTCCATCACCCACAGATAATGGCAGATGGTGAGCCGTGCCCAAATCCATCAGGCACAGGCCTCAAGTGGAGGTTCAAAGCAGGACTGGGGATGGCATTTCTCAATCAAGGGGCGGCCAGGGCACAAAAATCCACGTGCTCCGAGCACCTCTGTGAGTGGCAGAGAAGCCTCTGAGCAGCCCGGGGGACAAAAGACGACACAGGGGTAAGAAAACGTGCGCTCACTGGGCTGGCTGGGGGCTGGTTTTATCCCAACCCTGCTAACTCACTGGTACATCATTAAGGTGGATGAACACGGCTCAACAGAGCTGATAATCCCGTGCCCACGGTGCTGCTGCAGAGGGCAAAACATTTCCTGGAGGTGGCGGAGGGGACTCTGAGGCACCATATGGTCTCCCGCAGCCCTCGCTCCGCGCCCGGGCTCGTGCTCTCATGTGACACCCCATTAGCGAGTCACACGGAGCAGAAAGCAATTTTACGGCCAGATCCTGCTCTTAGAAGCTATGATGACTAAACTAGCTAATCAAATCAGCATAAATTTGCAAACACCGTTTTCGCAGCTGCGGCCGTAAATATCATCAGCAGAACCGGGGCGAATAATCCCGGGCGCACGAGGAGTTGAGTAATGGGCTCCCAATGGGCGGCGGAGCCATCAGCCGCTGCCTGGCAACTCGGGGAGGGGGCGAGGGGGGCCACGCTGACGAGCCTGGAACAGCAGATGCAGTTATCACGACAAAAGCAGCGAGAGCGCGCACGCCAGAGAAGGGGAAAGGAGGAGGAGGAGGAGGAGGAGGAGGAGGAAAAAAAAAAAAAANAGAGGAAAAAAAAAAAAAAAAAAAAAAAGAAAATCGTTTTAGAGGAGACAAAGTGGCGTGGTGGGTGCCCCGCTCTCGGCCCGGACGCGGGCACATGTGCGTGCTGCATGTGGAGGGATGTGTTTCAGCGCTCCCAAAGTGACTCATTTGGCATTTTCCAGGGACCTGCAAGAGGCTCCCCGCACGCACGTTCCCGTTTTGTCAACAAGCCATAAAAATAATCAGCCGAGGTGAAATTCGCTGCGAACACAGACACCGGGGCTAAATTTGTTTTTAATCTGTGCCAGCTCCCGCTAATGGGAGCCGGGCTGTGCGGAGCTCCCGGCACGAACAAAGGGGAGGGGGGGAAAAGCTGCCGGGATGAGCAGCCTCCACCTCCCCTCTGGTGAGGACCAGCAGCTCGTGGTCCCAGAGCAGATGGAGAGGGCTGGAACGGGCACGGCCGGAGCGGAAGGACCGTCCCACGTCCCTGTGCCCAGGGCCCCCGGGAGCAGGCGGCTGCAGGCACAGCCAGCTCGGCCCCCAGCACGGGGAAGAGGCTTTTGGGGGCTCGGAGAATTGAATGAACCTCTCTCCTGCACCTGCCAGCACGAATCTGGCTCAGCCGCATAGATATAGTTGCAAAAAAAAAAAAAAAAAAAGAAAATCAGGGAAAAAAAAGACCAGCAGTGATGTCCTTTTGGTAGGCTGGTAAAAACACTTGGCTGTTACGGGCCATATCCTGGCCTGACGAGGATCTCCCACCTACTCTGAGGTAAAATCCACAGGGCAGGACAAACACTGCACTGCATAAAGGTAAAGTTTGCTGGAATCATCAAAATCTCGTGGAGAAAAGGCCCGAGTGTGGGGATGTTTACAAAACAGTTGTTGCAGCTCACGCCGATAAAGCAACTCCTAGCTGAGCTCTAAAGCCAGCCTGCAGCAGTGCAGAAACCAGAGCGAACCAGGAACGAGAGCATTTCCGAGTTTCCAAGGAGCTGGCAGCCCAGGCTGGGCTTCATCTTGCTGTGACCAGGAATGCTGCTTGGAGATTAAAATGGGGAGATACCCCAGGCTGCTGCTTTAAAGCTGACTTGCACCCAAACCGTGGTTTGCCGTATTTCCTTGGTTATGGTGATTCTTCTTCTTCTTCTTCTTCTTCTTCTTCTTCTTCTTCTTCTTATTATTATTATTATTATTATTATTATTATTGCTATTATATTTAGCTTTCAAGCACTTCCAAAAAACTATGCTGTGCGCAGCATAGGGGCAGCCTTTCTGAGCTCAAAAATCAGGAGATTTGAAGATGCAGAATCCCCCGAGTAACTGGCAGACGTGGTGGACCCAACACAAACGAATGTGATGGATTCACCGTGCTTGGGAAATGGGGCTGAAAGGAAAAAAGGGGGAAAAAAGCTCTTCCCTGGCCAAGAAGCGAAAGGGCAAGCGACAGAGCACCTTGATATGTTGGTGGAGCACACCAAAGGCAGGGTGGTGCCACGTGCTGGTTCCTCTGCTCACAGCAGCCTCCGTTGATGCCAAGCTCGTGCAGGGCTCGAGCAGGGCTCGAGATGGGAAGCTCGTGCAGGCACTGGCATCCCAGTAAATGTGTGAAACACCCATAGTAAAAATAGGAAAAGACCAGAAACAAGTGCAGGGGATCGAGGTGCCTCCCGCACCAGCACTGAGGATTGTGTCCCCCAGCAGCTTTCCCCGGAGAAGGTCTGTGGTTTGCATTTGTTTTTTCACTTGTGCAGCATTTTCCACAGCCTCTGTCCTCCTGAAGGGGAGATTTCCAGCGGTGTCTGCCCACCAAAGCTGGTGGTCACCCACTGACCTGAGACACTTCCACAGCTCCGTGCTCCTGGCACCAGATGGGGATGAGATGGAGGGAGAGGAGCTGCATCTCTGGGTGCACAGAAGGACTGTGGGCAGCCCGAACTGGGCTCAAGCAGCAAAACCAGCAGTGATATTTCTCCAGAGCACGGAGGCAATTTGGAACAAAGGGACGCCCTCACCACGTTGAGCTCAGTCCCAAAATACACACCAAGGTCTCAGCCCAAGGCAGCACAGCCACTGTCAGCCAGATCCATCATGAGTAACCAGTTTCTCCTTAAGAGTACACACCCCAGCGACCAAAGCCAGGGTGGAGAATTACTGTCAGAACCAGAACAAACTCCGGAACATGGTTTAAAGGTCCAGAAAATTCCAGCTCGCTCTTCCCTGTGTTTCACTGCAGCATCAGCCTCTCGTCTGCACTGTGGCTGGGGCCAGGGCCAGGAGGTGCCAGCTACTACAAAAGATTCCTCTTGTGCTATTCCTGGTTTGATCCAAAACAAAACCCGCTGGAAATTTTGGAAGAACATCTGTTCCCATCAAGCATCCAGCCCAGGCCTCCCAGGCCCACGAGCTCTGGGTAATTCGGTGGAAAAGCGAGGGAACGTCTCAATTCGTCGATGCGGAATTTCTGGCAGCGTTTGCTGCTCTTTGCTGTGTACACAGAAAGCCTCTCCTTTGTGCACACAAGCAGCTCAGTTCAGGGCCTTTCGGGGAAGGGTAAAAAAGAGCTGCCTTTCCCAAACACATTTTTCCCTAAGAGGGATAAATAAACGTGAAGGATAAGCTCACCAATTTTGGGAAGGCTCACACTGATTTTAATCGATTAATGGGCTCGTTTTGAGGGGGGGGAAATGGGATTGTTACTTATTTCAGTGCCAAAGAGCATCCAGAGCATCTCCCAGCCCAAGAGCTGCCCCAGGCCCCACGTGACAGGATCCTGCCCAGACTGCAGCCATCGGGCTCATGAGATAACAAACCCTTTCTGTGGCTGCCCGTGCCTTCAGGCAGGGCATGACTTGGAGCAAGCCCACCCACAACAAGCAGCAGGTCTGTGAGGAGCAACCCGGCCACGGGGCCACGTGATACCTCCCCCCTTTCCTCGGATTTGGAAAGCCGAGCATCCTCGAGCTGCACCGAGCTCGGGCTCCTCTCCAGCCAGACATCGCTTGCCCGAGTCCCTCCCCTTCCAGCCCTCCCCTGCCCCAAGCCCAAGCCCAGCTGAAGTGTGCAGGGACAGTTTTTCCTGGGATTCCAGAAGTCCCAGGCTGCACGGGGTCTGGATGTTGCCACACTGCTGCAGAGACACGGTGCATAAAACAGTAATTTGTGGTCGTAGCTTAGAGCTGAAATAGATACGACAAACAAAGCAAGAGAAAATCTACTGCAGTTCCCACTGTGGTGTGAAAGCACTGAAAAATATAGAGGGAATCTCAGCTATAGCTCCAGCTCCAGGAGAGTTGCAGTTATGGTATTTGCCACACTCTGTAGAGCCAGAATCACAGCCAGGCCCATGCAGGCAGATGAGGAACGAGCAGAGAGAAGCTGCATCCATCTACCTTACCCCTGGAGCTGTGTCTGACGAGCAATTTACAACCAGGACCCAGAGATAAACCTAAATTAGGTGACAGTTTACCTCAAAATGCCATAAACCCTTTAGGGGGGGCTGCACAGACCTCCACGAGGGGCTGAAGGCTGGAGCTGGGTCACGCTGGGACCAAGGGAAGGGGCTGGTGGGTCAGAACCCCCCATTTTCCACACCAAACCTCCTGCGAGGCCCAGCTGGTGGAGCAGGATGGCCTCCTCTGCTCTCTGCCCGTTGCTGTGACCAGCGAGAACACAGTGAGGGGGATTGGTCCTGAATAAATCCCACTGGCAGAAAGAGGTGTTCCTGCAGCATCCCAATCCGAGAGAGGTGCACGCAGCAAAGTCATCTGCTTCACACTCTGTAATTTTTCCCAGCAGCAGGAAAAAGGATTTCCTGTCACCCCCTAAATCATCAGAGCTTCTTGCCTGACTGTTTCAAGCACAGCTTTATTATCCCTTACATCAACTTCTGGAGGTACTGCCTTTTTTTTGTAAGAGAATACCAGAGTTTGAAGTTCCACGTGTTGGGGGTTTTTTGTTGGTTTTTGTTTTCTTCATCCACTCTGGTTTTGTTTCATTTTTTTCCTGGTAGGGGAACCAGTGACATTTCAAAGCAGCACATTTGCTGTATGCTCGCTCAGAAAAAATTGAGGTCCTGTCTCTGCACTTTCCCTCAGAAAACGCCTCCCGAGCTTGCGGCGCCACAAAAAAGAAAATCTGATTTCACAGCAGCACAAAGACACAAATTACTCCAAAGCAAGGCCGTGCAAAATAAAACCTACCATTAAATCCAAGAGGCTGGAATCAGGAGATCCCATCTCTGATTATCCCCGTTCCCCAACAGAAGCCTTGCCCGAGCTGGAGCTGCCGGGTCACGTCCATTATTTTCTCACACAAACCATTAACCCAGGCAGGATCACCCAGGGGGCATCCTGGGCACAAATGCAAAAGGCTTTGACACGGCACGGTTTTAATGCTCACGCTCAGCAACATCTTCTCACAACAGGGATAAGTCCCAGGTATTGCTCTGGGCTGGAAAAGCACCTCAGAGCAGAGGCACAGGGATTTCGGTGTTTCCTGTCCCACCCCTGCCTGGGCTTGACACCTCTGAGGCTGAAGGCAGCCCACGCTCCCATCTCACAGCCTCCCAAATTTCAGGGCTGGGAGGGTTTCAGCCCCGCTGGTGCTGTGGGAGGGTGGATGCGGCGAGGTTGGGGAGCGGGGCAGTCGTGCTTCGCTCAGGTTGGAAACAATGGGAGCAAAACCGAGTTTGAGCACAAGCTCGTCTCCACCCAAAGCAAAGCCATATGCAACTCGGCTCAGGAATGAGAGCTATGCAGCCAGAGGTTTCCTCTAGTTATTGTTTTGGGTTTGGGCTGCAGTGGGCAGGGAGGGGAGGAACAAAAACCGCAGAGGGTGCGGGAAAGGAGCCGAAACTCAGCAGAGCCACGAGAGCCTCGGCCTGGCCTCCAGCCCTGGTTTCGGGGTGCAAGGCACGAGGCTGTGGTGCTCTCTGCAGTGATTCCCTCAGCCCCACCTGCTCCTGGCTGCCCCTCAGCTCAGCTGTACCTGCAGCTCAGGATGCACCCACATCTGTGTGACACCCACACCTGTGTGACACCCGTGTCTGTGTGACACCCGTGTCTGTGTGACACCCACATCTGTCTGTGTGACACCCACGTCTGTGTGACACCCCTGCCTCTGTGTGACACCCACACCTGTGTGACACCCGTGTCTGTGTGACACGCCTGTCTGTGACACCTGTGTCTGTGTGACACCCGTGTCTGTGTGACACCTNTCTGTGTGACACCCCTGTCTGTGACACCTGTGTCTGTGTGACACCCGTGTCTGTGTGATACCGACATCTGTGACACCCGTATCTGTGTGACACCCGTGTCTGTGTGACACCCCGTCTATGTGACACCCACACCTGTGTGACACCCCTGTGTGACACCCACGTCTGTGTGACACCCTTGTGTGACACCCCTGTCTGTGTGATACCCACATCTGTGACACCCGTGTCTGTGTGATACCCCTGTCTGTGTGACACCCACATCTGCATGACACCCCTGTNTGTGACACCCGTGTCTGTGTGACACCCCTGCCTGTGTGACACCCTTGCCTGTGTGATACCCACGTCTGTGTGACACCCCTGCCTCTGTGTAACACCCACGTCTGCCTGTGTGACACCCGTGTCTGTGTGACACCCCTGCCTGTGTGACACCCTTGCCTGTGTGATACCCACATCTGTCTGTGTGACACCCACGTCTGTCTGTGTGACACAAACGTGTGACATCGGTTTGATTTGCACTGACACCCATCAATCTGGCACGTTCACTACACAGCAGAGCAGACGTGGCAATGTCTAAACAGGAACTGTATTTAAAAGAACAAACTCCAGCAGAATTCTTTCCCCCACAAACAGATGCCCAGGAAGACCCCAGATTTTCAGCGTTCCATTTTGATACAGAAGGTGCAACCTGAAGCATGGGGTGTGCTGGGTGAGAGGTGCTGTGATTTCTCTTTCCCTCTTGTCCAGATTCAGCTAAGCATTGTTTCAGCCCCATTTACAGTCATTCTCCACTACCCTGACTCCTTTCCAGACCCGCTAGGAATGCAGGGCTGTGGAGATTCGTGGACATTGACCTCTTAACTCATAAGCTTCATGCAATCCGTGCCTAAAAGCGGAGGTAAGGGATTGCAGTGTTACTGCCCAGCATTCCCTTCCGATATTCCCTGAGCTCCCAGCAAACAGAGCAGTGTTTCACCAGCTCCCTGTGCTCCTCATCCCAGCTCCTGGCCTTTTTGGTGCAGACAGGAGAGATTCGGGGAGCAGTGGTTTTGTAACTAAGCTGATTTTAGCTCAAACTGCCAAGGAAATGGGTATTTTCACTTTCTTCCTGCTCCTGTCCCTACCTTTTGTCCTTCTGTTGGCATGAGCACCAGCCAAGCCAGGGAACCGATCCAGCTGGAAACAGTCTGCTTGTCTTTTCCCTTTCTGCTGGGTTAGTTTTCAGAAGGATCAGATTCCTAATCTGGCAGATCGCTCGAGAGCTGATTTTGGCACCGGAGAGAACACATGACCCAACAGCAGGGACTCAGATCAGCTGAAACCAAGCCTAAACCCACGCCCACAGAGAACACCCATGGCCCACCCTGTGCCCACCCAGGCAAAGATCCTCTGCCTGCACAGGAGGCTCTTTCCACGGTGCTGTTCTGCTTCCAGAGGGGAGCAGGCACTTTTGGGTAGTGGTGAGACGTGACCTCCCCTCCCTACCTGCTCCACCTGCACGTCCCTTGCCACTGCTCTGCCGCCCCTTAGAAAAAGCCCAGCCTTCCCTCTGGATCAGCGTATCTTTCTTTGAGCAGCACCACGCCACTCCCCAGGGATGTCTGTGCTCACGGACACGGTGTGTTCACCCCAGGCACGTGTGAGATGCGCACGTGCACGCCCTGGGCAGACGCACGCAAGCACAGACCTAAAATATCCCCAAAATATTCTGGTTCCCACCGGCTGCAGGAATGGGCTGTGCTGCTGTGAGCCATTACCACCGAGCACAGGGTGTTTCTATGGCTACACCTTCCCCGGGTTTCGCTCCTGCACCGCACTCACCCTGTCTGTCTGTCTGTCTGTCTGTCTGTCTCTCCCTCGCACACACAGGAGCCAAACATCCCTCCTCTCCTCGCTCAGCCCCCCTTGTCCACCCCAAATAACACCTCTGCTCTTCCTCCCACACACAGCTAAAAGAATTCAGCGTGGCTGTTTCCTGGGACCCAGCAGAAGAGGAGGCAAAGATTCCGATCCGAACTTCCCCCAAATGCCAGCAATCCCGCAGCAATCTCCTGAACCTCCAACCTTATTTACAGCAAAGCTGGTCCTGGCCACGTTTACTGGAGGTCTCTTGAGTTCCTCATGGTGGCACAGGACCAAGAGCGGGCAGACCCCTAAGGTGCTCCCAAAAATCCGGAGAACTGGCCTGCTGAGGGGGGAATAAAGAAGAAAATCTCTCCCAGGAAGGCTCGAATCGGGAGCCACGTGCAGAGGGGGTCAGCAGTGCCCTGGCCCCAAGGTGGCTCGCTGAGCAGTGTGAAACGGAGGTCTGGGCTGGATGTTGGGGGGAATGCTAATGGCTGGGAGCAGCTCATGTCAAGCTGAATAAATCCCCTGCTCTCCATTCTGAAACACAATGGCACATGAATGACTAAGCAATTCTGATAACAATTCAATAGACAAATGTCAGCTTGCTTTGATTAAACATCACTTGTGGAGCTGTTTCAGGGCAGCTAAAGACGCATCAGCCTGTCTGTCTCACCCCAGCCCTCCCAGCCACCCAGCCAGGGCATAGAGACATTTATTTCACAACAGCTACAACTGATTTTTTTTTTTCCCAAGCAATTGGAAATCCTGTAACATTTGAACTAAGTCTAGATTTATGCAAGCAGAGCTGGGAAAATAAAAAAAAAAGCAAAATAGCCTCTCTCTATTTTAAGATCTTGGTTTCACTGTCACTTCTCCCTTGCTCCATCAGTTATCCCTTAGCACAGTAATAGCATGTCCAGCTTGGAGATACAGGTGGAACAGAGCCATGCAATTACCACATTTCCACATATATTCTTGAGTATTTGCAGCATGGGAATAACACTCCTCTAGCACAGGGCTAGTCCAGAAAAACAGTTCCCTTTAGGAACGGGGCTGAAACTTGCACCCAGGCTTTGATATGCTGCAGCTCTAACTCATTTTTAATTATTCCTATGTGTGCTGTGGGACAGCTCTCCGCACAACAATAACCCCTCCTTTCATTTTTGCAGAGCACATTCACATTTGCGAGCAGCTTTCCCCCTTTTGAAGGCTGTACCTTGCCAAGCCCCCAAACCCAGCTCTGGGTGCTGAGAGGAACGGCCTCAGCCTCACACACGGGCTTCTGCCCTCGTCTCCAGTCAGTTGTGAAATGAGCTGCTCAGCACTGCATCCGTAATGGGCCCTGCAGTGCAGATGGCAAAAGCACAGTCACAACTCTGCTGTGCCTCCGCCAAGAGCCCTGGGTGAGGCAGCAGAGCAGCTCGGAGGAGCGAGGAGGGGAAGAGAGGCTGCTCCTCCTGAGGCATTTTCACCTTTCTGCCCATACGCGAGGCTGTTTGGCGTAGCAGCGACACGGAATGGTGCCCAGAAGATCCTGAGTGAAATCCTCTGCACTGCAGGCTGTGGGATTGAGGATTCCACCCTGTGGGATTGAGGATTCCACCCTGGGATCAGTGCTAGGTTGTGTTTCAGTGATGTTCATGGCCTTGGAGATGGGAGAACGCAAGAACCTCCCACCCCTCCACTGCACAGATCTCTTGGTCACTAAGAAGGAAAACAGACCCTTGCAAACATCCTCAGTCACCACCAGTCCCAGGGGCCTCACTGCTGCCCTGACCTCAGTCCAGAACAGAGAGTGATAATGTTATTTCTCTAATTTCACTCTCAACAAAGTTTCTTGGCTGCTTTCCTTCCTCCTGGGCTGGGAATGAGCCTGTGGAAGCAACCTGCCTTTGTGCACACAGAACCCACACTCACAGGGGTCAGTCTGGGAGCTTGGGCTATTCCTTTGGTTGTGACAACCGGCAGAGGCCTCAGAGGAGACATCCACACCAAGCACATACGAAAATTCACAGGGACAATGAGCACACGTTTGTGGATAGGTGTAGGCACACGCACAGCAAAGAACTAAAAGTCAGGAGAGTCCTGCTTGCCCCTGGCTGCAAAGGGGAATTCTCGACTGATCCTTGCAGCTCCCACTCGGGAGCACAAAGCCGCTTGCAAAATCACCAGGTTGGCCCTCGCAGCTTTGCGGTTTCCAGTGTTCTCTGAGAGTTCCCTCTGATTTTCTTTATTAGAGAAACCCACTCAAAGGGGTTTGTGTGCATGCTCAGCTTGATTTGTGAACTCCAACAGGAGGGGCAGCCAGTAAAATTAATGAGGTTCTGGGCAAATGGTTGTCCATGCAGGCCCACAGACATAAAGCATTAACTGACTGTCTAATTAACAAAGGCCACGTGCCCGATTAGGCATGCAAACGCTGCTGCTGCTACACGCACACTGACACACATTAATGTCTCAGCGAGGATACATTTGCAAGTGTCTGCTTGGCACGGTGATGGAGCACGCAGCCTGCTTCCATAAACACTTGTCAGGATGCAGGATATACGTCCGTGAAATAATCTGCCGCCCGCTTTCTGCGACGAGCACGGATTCCTTCTGGGAAGCAGCACAGCGGGCCCCCGGGCCCACGCGGGCACTGCTGGAAAGCCACCTTCTAGAAAGGGGCAAGCCAAGGACAAAGTGGCCTCGGGAGAGAAGTTTGAACGGGGTTTCAGTGGTGGTGTCACACGAGTGGAGGGCTGATTTCGTGTTACAGCGTCTGCACTGGGTGATAAGGGGTCAGGGGCACGTGGCCCCATTCCTAACTCTGCTGTGTCCTTATCACAGAACACCCTCCAGGTCCTCATCTCCTTCCTGATTAAAGCTCGGGGTTTGTTTTTTTTTAATTCACCACCATAATTTAAAAAAAAAGAAAAGAGAGAGAAAAACAGTCCAAAACAACCAACAAAGGAGCCAGGAGCAGCAGTGTCTAGGAGGGGGTTACAGTACAGGATACCTGCTCTCCATCAACTCACATAACTCAATTAGTGCTGCCAGACCGCATCATTTTGGGACACGGATATGAGCTGGGGAGGCCGGGAAGGTGAAATTCTGGAAAGCTCCTGGCAATCTCTGGTGCCAGAGGAGAAATTTTTGGCGCTGGTTCCTGTCACGCAGCAGGGTCAGAGCAGCAGCCGACACACAAAGGGAATTCCTGGGAATGCCACGGAGGCCAGGAATGCCGGGGAGCTGTGGAGGATCCTGGTCTGTGACGGGACTGAACTCCTCCGCACCTCAGAGCCCTGAATGCCCAGATCCTGCCCCGTGCCCTCTCTGCTCCCTGCAGCAGGAGCTGCACGCAGACCCCTGAGCCCTGGCCCTTGCTGAGGGCTGCTGGTTTCACGGGGCTGAAGCTCAGGGGGTCCCTCAAGCCCGGACTCAGCCCCACTCCCCCTAAATTCTCAGCAACTCCCATTTCTCCAAGGATCCAGGGAGGCCAAGGGGGCTGTAAGAATAACTGGTTATGCCTGTGATGCGTTTCCTTGCTGCTGGAAGGTTTCCAAAGACATTTCAGGTGCTGATGAGACCTTCCAGCACATCCATTTAGAGTCTGCAGTTTCCCTTCCTTCCTGCATTATTTACCACACAACCCCGAGCTGCCTAAAAGACTGTTTCAAGCTATTTTCTGAATCATCCTTCCCTCCCTTTGCTGCTTCACGTAATAATCTCTCCGAAATCTATTTTGGGAGTGGTGTTTTGCAGCAGAGGGTTGTTTTGTTTGCTTTTTCCCCCGACTGCTCTGTTGCAGATGCAGAAAAGTTGGTTCGTACTCGGGAAGTTGCTGACAAGGACGGGGCTTGCAGATGCCGTGTCCCGAGGCCTCGCCTTGCTCCAGGGTCCTCTCTGGGATGGGGACGTGGAGGCTCAGGATGACGAGAGCAAGGCCATGCCCGTTCATGTGCTCCTGCAGAGCTGCTCCTGGCGATCAGAGCTGCGGGCAAGGGCTTTTCGCAGGGCTCTGCTGATTTCTCAGAGCGGGGTCCCTGGAAAAGGTTTGGATTCCTGAGTTGTTCTGGTGCAGCGCAGAGCACCTCGGCGGTCTGGTGAAAAGGGAGGGTGGGCATTGCCAGCAGCCAGGTTCCAGAACAAAAATAACACAAGGGTGGGGGGGAGAGGGGGTATATTCTGAGCTGAGCAAAGTGGAAAATGCTTTTTTTTTTTTGTCCAGAAGCAACCAAAAATCCCAAAAAATACCTCAGACCTTAGCCTGGAATTGAAGACACATTTTGCACCAGAGGGGCTACACTTAACTTCAGCAACTTAAGTTGCTACCTCAACTCAGTTTCTCAGCCACCCAACATCCACATTAGATTAATATTTGCAATTCAGCTGCCCTGCTCTTACCCTGAGAGCATCTGACCGGGAAGTGACTGCACTTCCCCACCACAGGTTCAAAGCCAAAGTGCTGCGCTTGCTTCAGCAGTTTTTGGCAAAGTTCAGCGCAGTTCTCAGCTTTGAAGCGTAATTGCCCAACTACAGCAGTGACTCTGGTCTCCAAAGGCCAAAAGGAGAGAGGGGGAAAAAGGAGGGAGGTGGGAGGACAGCTGAGAATTGCGCGTTTCAGATGTGGCATACAGCCATTTCTTTTTGGAGGCCTATTTCTGGAAAACTGGACAGCTAAAACAAGAAAGCAAACCTGAAATGAAAGATCACACTAGAAAGCGCACACACCCACACACCGTGGCAGGCAAGAGCTGGGGGACCTGTGTAATCACAGCTATAATGATTCTATAATTTCACATCCAAACATAATTAGTCGAGGTACGTTCTTTGACAGCTAGAGATTTGCAAAATTAGGGTCAAGCAGGTTCATTTTTTTAATTGCTCTCGTTTCCCCCCTCTGTGTTGTTTCTTGTCGCTTTACAGGCTCCTCCCTGGGCCAAATTCATCCCTGGGGTAACCCCCTTTTCAAAAAAACCCCCCCCCACAGCTGATGCTTTGTGCCCTGGAAGCACGGCAGCACGGCAGCGAGCAGCTCTGCCTGCGTGACCGGCCCGGCACGTGCTGGCACGTCTGAAGGACTGTCCCAAGAACCCAATTCCCTGGGAAAAAAGAAAAAAAAGGAACCAAAAAAAAATCCAACCGTAGGCTGCTCTCTGCTTCATCCATTATTGCTGTCACCAGCAGCAGCAGCAGCAGCAGAGTGCAGGCAGCAGCCCAATTCCAGCAGGATCAGTGCCCGACGTTCGGGTGGCAGCAGGACGTGCAAGGGGCTGCGGGAGTGTGCAGCCAGACTCCGTCCTCTGGTTGGATCCTGCCGAACCAAAGCAGCCAGGATGGGAAGTTTTCGGCGTTACAACATCCCGTTAAATGGTCTCTCTCAAAGGTGATGCTCCCTTGGGTTGGGCACATCAGACATTGCTGCTGCATTTGCTCACTCTGAGCGATGACTCTCGTTTATCTGTATCACCCACAGCCTATCGATAGTTCCTGGGATTGCCCAAAACACTCGCCACTGACATTTAGGTGAGAAATTCTTCCCTGGGAGGGTGGGGAGGCCCTGGCACAGGGTGCCCAGAGCAGCTGTGGGTGCCCCTGGATCCCTGGCAGTGCCCAAGGCCAGGCTGGACAGGGCTTGGAGCAGCCTGGGACAGTGGGAGGTGTCCCTGCCATGGCAGGAGTGGCACTGGATGGGCTTTAAGGTCCCTCCCAACCCAAACCATTCTGGGATTATTTGATCCCTGGGAATAACAGAGCCCAGCTCTGTGCAAACAGCTCCCCAGGCACGAGTCCCAGCCCAGGCTGGGGCCAGTGGAGCTCAATTACCTGGCCAGGAGTGCAGTTTCAGCTTTGCACGGAAACAGCCAAGGAGAACAAAGCCAAGAGCCCCAGCACAGCAGAAAAAACCCAGAGCTGTGTCTGGCCAGCAGCGTCTGTACCCCCAGGCACTCAAACACAGCAGCTGGAGATTCATGTGGGCATAAATGGGGTGCACACACAGCCAGGTACAAATCCTCGGAGCCCTTCACCACGCACAAGCCCCTGCACTGATTTCATTACTGAGCCCCGTGCTCTGGGGTGGCCCTGCTGGGGCAGGGAGGCAGCACCAGTGACACACTGGGGGTCCCTTCCAACCTGGCCTGTCCCGAGATTCTCTCACAGGGGTTTTTCCCTCAGTCCGAACCAACGGGACCAGATCCCAGAGGCTGAGTGCCATCAGCCCTCGGAGCCCTCAGCCAGCGCTGCCAGGCTGTTCTGTAGGCTGCTGAGGGAGATCATTACCTGCTCCATTAGCACAAGCCAGGAGCCACCCACTGACATCCCATTTTAGAGGGCAACACAGTAAACTCCACTAAAATGGAATCTAGGAGGCCAGGACAGGGGACAAGCTGAAAATACAATATTCATCCTGCCAGCAAAGGCAACAGAGCTTGAGGGGGGGAGAAAAAAAGTAAAAAAAAAAACACATTCTAGCATCCACAGCCCCGGTGAGGACACCTGAAGTCTGCACATATGGCTGCTCCTCTGGGACAGCCCTGCCTGCTCAGGGTGGGGCAAATCCAAGTGTTTGCAGCTCATTTTCCAGGCTGGGACACCTCAGTCAGGGCCGGGTGAGTGGCTGGGATCCCCCAGCGCTGTAATTTGGCAGCATCAGCACTCGGGCCGGCCTTTCTCCTCCACAGATGCTGCTGTGCTGAGGACGAGGAGGTGGTTATTTTGCAGGATGATGGTGTCTTGGCCTGTGGCACTCAGCCAAGCAGCCCAAGGTCGGCTCTCCTCACACTGTAGGGTTTCTTTGGCACCTCTCCCAAGCAGCTTTCCTGGTTGCAGGACTGGTGGGGAAGGAGGGAGGCGGGAAAGGAGGGGACTCCTCCAAGTCTGCAGTGCCCAGGCTCTGCACAGCCCAAGGCAGCGGCGCTGGGGCTGCTCAGAGCTCGCGTGCCCACGTGGCAGCTGTGGATCAGATGCTTTGGGTGCAGTGAAAGAGAAAATGCCATCTTTTTATTCTCACTCATCTTCTTGTCACAACACCGCTTATCTCTGATCCCACTCCAGGTGCAACTAGACTGCGGTGGGTGCGCTCAAGTCCACTGAGCAAAGCCTGGGAAAAGAATCTCAGAGCAATTCTCCTCTCCCTGTGTGCTACAAAGCCAGAAAATATTTCCTTGGTAAGGGCCAAACCTTTGTCGCCATGTCAGTGTAGAGCAGCTGTGCTGAAGTTAATTATATTAATCTCTAGAACTGTCAGCTCACTCCTTGAGAACTTTCTAAGTATCCAGAATTAGCAGCTCTTGTGATTTCCAGTGGCTCAAGTGAAATCAGAACCTGGCTTAGTTTTAACGCGGAGAGCAGAGGAGGACCAAAAAAAGCTTGGCACGTCTCTGCCTTCATGGAAAAGCTCTGTGAGGTTGACTGTTTCGAGGTCTGGGGGCATTTTGGAGGGATATTGCTTCAAGGGACAGCTTTCCATTTGCACTGCGCTCTTACACACACTCAGCATTCCCAAACCAGAATACGTGGAGCTCCTGAATGAAAACAGGGGTTCCTGATTGCTCATTTTAAACTCTGCATTGAGCAGCATTCCCCAGTATCTGCGACTGCCCTTTGTGCACCGATTATTGATAAAATCAGCTCTCAGACTCCAAGTTTCTGTCTCAGGCTGCGACGTCCTGATGCAGTGATCGCTAAGGAGACAGACCTAGAAATCTTCAGCCCAAGAGCCACGCTGAGTTCTCTGCATTTTAACAATGGAAAATACAAATACTGCAGGAAGTACTGGAAAAAACAGCACCTTGTTACTCCAGAAAGGCAGAAATACTTTCAAATGCAAATTGGCTTTATGTACTTTTGAACTGGAATATCCTCACCTTCAAATCCACCCTCCCTCCTCCCCGAGCTTCAGCGGGGATTAATCGTCCTGTGTGCCAAGAGAGTTCAAACACTATTTTTAATCACATCTTACAACCACACTGTCCCAAATGCTTTGCATGACAAAGCAACCGAGGGAGAGAAATGAGAGGGAGCCGTGACGCGGAGCCGCAGCACGAGGGGGAAACTCGTGCTCCGGATCCAAAGCCCTCTCAGGAAAGAGGGATCTCAAAAGGCAGAGAGGAAGTGGGGCTGGAGCAGAGCTGGAGAGCCTGACGAGGTGGAGAGAGAGAAGGGAGTGTTCGGTGGGATGGATTAAGCTGCAGGAGCCGAGGCTGGGGCAGAGGGAGGGCATTCAAGGACACTGCAGAGCTCGCAGGCGCTCCGGGCTGGCGCTGAACTTTCTGTTCCCGGCTGCCTGTTTTGGACAGTGTCCTGGGGATGCCTCCCCTTGGGAGTTCGCCTGCTGGGAGGAGGTCAAGGAGCTGCCCAGGCCGTGCTCCCGCTGCAGGGTGACGGTGGCACATAGGCACGCGGTGACGCTGCAGCTTCACATGGCACTGCCAGCTGGGACTGGGATCTGCAGGGTCTGCGGCCCCAGGGACCCTCGGTGGCCCACAGGAGTGGCCACTCAGCACATCTGAAGCCTGGTTCCAGGTCTGCTCCGTGCGCTGCTCGGTTCTGCCCCGCTCCCTGCGAACTCCCCCGCGCTGGGGTTTGAATCTGGATAAGCCTCAGCCAAAAAAAGCAGCCAGAAAAAGAAGCCTCAAATGCTTCGCCCAAATCTGTTCGGGGATCCCAGAGGTCATTACAAAAGCGAGTAAATATTAACACAGTCCCTTTCAAGGCAGCGTGTACAGTCCGTGTGTCAGACCCGGGAAGCTTCCCCTTCCCCAGCGTTCAGGGTGGTGTGGACAGGCTGGAGCAGAGAGGTGGAAGCAGAAGTTTGGGTTACCCTGTGGCCCTGCAGACCTCCCCAAGCCCTGAACCAGGGCTGCAGTCTGCAGCAGGCTTAAAAATGTGCACTGGGGGCCCACGAGGTCCAGCCACAGGTGAACAACAGAAATACAAACGGTTTGCCTCCCGTCAAACCCAACTGATCAGATTTATAGCATTTGAACCCTGAGAGTCCGTGACACCGAGCCTCTGGCAGGGGACTCAGCACCCACACGTGTTTGCCATGGCAGCACAGGGAAAGTTCCCGTTTTGCAACCTCACTGCTCCCCTCCACGAGCTCTGCCCTTCTCCTCATGCTCCCCAATGCCGTGTGAACCTTTGAGGGACAGATCCAGGCTCAGCACTCCCTGCAGCTCTTTTCTGTGTGCTGGGGCCTGTCCTCCACGCAGGAGGGGTTTTTTGCCGTGTTCGTTTTCCAGAAAGGAGCTAAAAGCAGTGAGCCTGTTCCTCGGAAAAGGGCAGGGGGTGCCTCTGCAGCCAGCCAGCGGCGACCCGAGCTCGGGAGGATGGAAAGGAGGACAAGAAAGGAGGACAATGACGCTTCTGTGCTGCTCGTCACCTGACCAGAACCGAGCTGGCATTAACCTCGCCCCTTACGTGGGACACACACGAATGCCAGGACACAGACACGGCGAGGGCTGTTCGCAGCGGAAATGTCAGAATATCTCAGCCCTGCTGGGTACACAAAGGGCTGCTGCCCCCACCCCGGCACAAACTCAGCCCTGCAGGAGGGGTTCTGCCGCCTCTCCCCCTGCACCACGCGTGGCCCATCAGCAAACCCTGCTCAGCCTCGCTAAACGTCCCTAAAATGATAAATCTGCCTCTAAGAAAAGGCCACCGAGAAGGTTTCGGGCTGAGGGAGAAGGATTTTGAGAGCGCCACGCTCAGATAAGCAACCTGTGCTGGATCCTAACTAGAACATCTCCTGGGCACCCTCACGGTAATTATTATATAAGAAATAGTTTAATATGAGATTAAATTCCTGCATCCTTTGTACTCCACAGACAGAGTACAAGGCAGGCAAGGAAACAGAGGAGCTTTAGAATTGTCTCATGCTCACACACACGACTGCTGTTGCTGCTCGGCTCTTAACTAGCACAACACAAACCTGCAGTCAGAATTCCCCGCACACCCAATTCTTCCATGAAATTCTCCACGCAAAGAACGCAGGACTGGGCACCATCACCAGCGTCCTTCCCCTGCTCTCTGCTTGCTGGGGACCCCTGGGAAGGCTCAGCCTGAAACCTGGTGCCCTACTGGAGCAGATCCTGTTGCTCACGAAAACAGGCTGCACGCACTGCTTTGTTTTTGTAGGGTTGCTAGGGAGCACTGTTACTATTATTGATTTTTGTAAGGCCTCTGAACCACTTATCAAAATAAGTTATTCCACACTCACCGCAAGGAACCAAGCCTGGTTCCCTACAGCTCTGTGCCCTCCATCCCTGAACTTTAATTCCCAGTGCAATGGCCCCTCCCTCTCCCAAAAGCCAGGATCTCCCTCCCACATCCCTCTGGTGCTTGGCAGAGCAAGAGGGAGCAGAAGCAAGAGCTGGGTCACCACTCCAAACTTGTTTATTGGCTGGCTGGGAGCTACAAACAGTGGCTGATTGCTAAATTTGGCCTATTTCACTCTCACTGGGGGATTAATATTGGGCTTTCTCTGCTATCCAGTCATCAGTTTGCATAAAATTTGTAAGAACTCGTTCTCGTTGCGATTTGATGAATTTAGCTGAAAATTGGCCAAAAGCTTTTTTGGAGAGGAAAAGGGAGCAGTGGATGGGCAGGAAGTCAAGCTGCACAGTGTGGAAATCAGGCTGGAAGCACAGACAGTAAGGAACTACCTCAGTTTTGCAACCAAATGCACAGGGGAAAAAACCAGAACACATCGTTAAGTCCCAGATACTCAGTATCAAATTGGTAGCTGCCTCTGATAATGATTCTTCGGACACAGCCTATTTACTGAGCACACCTTGGATCTGGCAAGTGTGACTGCCAGAGCACTGACGTGATGAGTATTCACACCTCGGGATGTTGCAATTTTAATGACATAGGCACCATTAAAATACCAGGGTCCAGAGTGCAAAAGCAAACGGAAAAGGCCCAAGAAACCCAAGCCTTGACGCTGGCCACTTGCTAATGGCAGCTTTGCACCTTTTCTACCAGACAGCAGAGATGAGCAGCCTTCGCTTTCTCGAGTTTTCCTATTAAAGGACCTTTTCTGGGGAAAATTTCTCATGGTTGCTAACAAACACGGAGCTGCACCAGCCTTAGCAACACAGGGGGAGCGTAGGTGTGAGGCACCTGTGAACACACTGCAACTGTGACTTGGGGGGTGGGGGTGTGTGTGTGCCTGTGTCCTGACAAGGGTTTCTGCACACGGGCGGTGCACGGGGCTGCACAGACCCAGAGGCACAGGATCTGCTCTTCTGGTCACCTTCGAAACGCAGCGTGTGAGTAAACGTGGAAGGAAGCAGTGCCAGGAGGAAGCAGGGCTCTGTAAACACCACATCACCTCTCACACGCGGCGGGAGGTGGGCAGGGACCTCTGGACGTCACTCGTCCAGGCAAGGCCACCCAAGGCCGTGTCCAGACAGCTGTTCAGTATCTCCAAGGATGGAGAGTCTTCAAGCCCCTTGGGCAACTCGTTCCAGGGCTTTACAAGGTTCAGATGGGCCCTTTTGTGTTTTATTTGTGAGTCCGTTCCCTCAGCTCCTGCCACTGGGCACCACGGCAAAGAGCCTGGCTCTGTCTTCTTTCCACCCTGCCTTCAGTTACTGGTACAGAACAGAATGGAATCAATCGGGTTGGAAAAGCCCTCCCAGCCCATCAAATCCAGCCTGTGCCCCATCCCTGCCTTGTCCCCAGCCCAGAGCTCTGAGTGCCACCTCCAGCCCTTCCTTGGACACCACCAGGGATGGGCACTCCAAACCTCCCTGGGCAGCCCCTGCCAAGGCCTGAGCACCCTTTCCATGGGGAAATTCCTGCTGGGGTCCAACCTGAGCCTCCCCTGGCCCAGCCTGAGGCCGTTCCCTCTCCTCCTGTCCCTGTTCCCTGGGAGCAGAGCCCGACCCCCCCGGCTGCCCCCTCCTGTCAGGGACTTGTGCAGAGCCACAAGGGCCCCCCTGAGCCTCCTTTTCTCCAGGCTGAGCCCCTTTCCCAGCTCCCTCAGTGATGAGATCCCCTCTGATCCTCCTTTTTCCCAGCTCTCAGCTTCTCCTCATAGGAGAGATGCTCCAGTCCTTTCATCATCTTTGTGGCCCATCACTGCACTCCCTCCAGAAGCTCCACATCTCCCTGGTCCTGGGGAGCCCAGGACTGAACACAAAACTCCAGACACGCTTAGGAGCACAATCCAGAGCTCCTAAGAACCGTCAAGGGGGACAGCACCAGCAGCAGAGTGACAGGAATCGGGGTTTGTGAATACCTTTTTCCTAAACCTAGAGACTCCCTTCTCCTTGCCTTCCTGCTCTGATGTGACTCTGGGACAAACAGGCTCAGGTGAGGAGGAATTTGGTGCCAAGGAAAAGGAACCAGGACCTGGAAATGCCCTGACCCTACAGAGCAGGGCTGTGCACCATTCCCAGGCTCTCCAGGCAGGACTGAGGCAAGCAAGGACAAAGCAGCAGCTCCTAGATCAGTATCTCAAAGAGGTCTTCAAACATTACTACTCATCAACAACAAGAGCAGTTTCATCTCGTGTGAACAGCTCACTCCCCAGAGTCCCACCACATGCAGCAGGATCCTGTTTATACTGAAGAAGGCTTTTTATTGACTCTTTTCTCTCAAAGAATTGATAAGCTCCTCCTGCTGGCCCACTTTGATCAGCCTCAACCCCAGTGGTGCCCAAGGTCTGGTCCGGTTCCAGCCCATCTCATTATCTCCAGCACGAGGAGCAGGTGGTGTTTACAGGACTTGGATTTCTGCACAAAGAACACAAATCTGGAGGCCACACTGGGAAACAAAACTCATCCAGGACAAACACAGATGAATTTCATTACATATCCCTTGCTGCATTCCTGTTCCATTTCTTTTTCCTTCTGCTTTCCCGTTCTCTCTCTCTCCTTCCTCATTTGTCTTTTCCCCTCTGAAGGACGGGGTCAGCATCCATTGAAATCAGGGAGGAAACTTCCACAGCCTTCAGGCCTTTGGAACCTTTCAAACCTTCTGCCCTCTCCTCCTTGGGCAGAAAAATCACCTCAGTGAGTTTCAGGTTTTGGGGAGATCATTAAACCAGAGAACAAAATGAAGGCCATGAGAGATTCTAGGCCCATCTCCCTGATCCAGTTCAGAATTTTTTATCCCAGGGCTAAAAAAATGAGGATTGTGTTATGCCAGGATGGATTCGGGGAGTTGTGGAGAGCGAGGACATCCCCCCTGAGCCTCCTTTTCTCCAGGCTGAGCCCCTCCAGCTGCTCCTCATGGTCCTAATTCAGAGCTCACTCCTAATTTCAGGGTTTGAAGCTCCCCTTTTCACAGATGCTCATGGTTTGTGTCCCACCACACCCCATCCAGACCCAAACCTGGAACTTAACCCCAGTTCTGCTTCCCAGGATCTGCCAAGCTTTCCATTCAGCCATGCTCAGCTGGAAACTGGGCTCCGTGCTAAGCACTGTGGGAAGCTGAAATGGAACAAAATGGACTACAAGGTTGTCGGACTTATTTTTCACTCCTTACATTAACTAATTAGCTTTCTTCCTCATTAAAGTCCCTTCAAGCATATCAATTACCCAGCTCTGATGGCAAGGACGCTACAATAGCCCTCAGTGCAATCAGATGAGCTGGAATTCAGCACAGCAGACCAACAGGGCGGAGGATTGGGTTACCCGCGTGTCAGCAAAAGGGCATTATTCTCCTGACCTCCCTTCTGCAACAGGAGCTGGATGGTGGTCGGAAGAGGGCAGAGGAAATGCCAGCAAAACAGCACAATGAGCGTCTCCCAAGGAGCTGCAAGGGGAAACCAGGGCTGTGACAAAAGGCCGGAGGAATATCCAAGTGCCGGTCTGAAATTAGGACAGCCTAAAACCTGGCCTCGGTCTTTTGTTCCTGTCTGATGGGAGCGGCTCTGCAGTTTGTGCCGTGCTTACAACAATTCCACCTCTCCCCCGCAGGGAAATGGCGAAGACGAGGGATCTGCCTGGGCTGTGCCCCTGCTCCCAGCAGCTCAGCGCTCACCCGCACCAAACACGTCCATCCATGGGAGAATTTGGGATCGGTTGGTTTCTCCAAGCCCGCTGTCACAGCAACATCCCCCGCTCGTGTCCCGCCGCGTTACCTGGCCCTCGGCACTGGCCCGCACCTGAGCCGGCCGCTCCCCACCTGCCAGAGGCCCTGCTGCCCTGCAGTGCAGATGGTTCCACGGGCACCAACGCAACCCAGGCAGCAGCAGGGACCCCGAGCCCGCCCATCCCAAACCCCCGCGTTCAGCTGGGCGCGGGGATGGGGCTGCGCTGCTCGGCGCAGCTGAGTACTTTAAAAGCACCCGCACAATAAGAACGCATTAAACTTTTATCTCCAGTGCTCCAGCTACAATAAGCAATCAAAGAAATTGCCACTCTCCCAGGGCTCCCGATTGCCTAAAGGAAACCAACTTTTGTCTGGGCGTGTGGATGTGTGTGTGCGTGCGTGTGTGTGCGAGGAAGGATGGATAAAAGGATCTCAAATACCAGCTGCAGTGTTTGGCTACTTTGCATTAGGCAAATGATGAGCACTGAGCGCAGCACAAAGCTCGGGCAGAGGCAATTTTGTGCACCCACAAGCGGGGAAGGAGAAACAAGACATTTTTCACTCCAAAGGTTTCACGATCGAGCGCGGTTTTTGGGCTGTTTTGGGGGTTTTTTTCCCCCCCCTCAAATGTGAGCTTTATAGGAGACAATTACACCAGCCTAAAATTCCTTCCAGAGCCACACTGTGAAAAAAACCCTCTGCACAAGGCTGTCTTTCCCATGATCCGAATTTTGGGAGCCCGGATGTCACCACAGGCAGGTGTAACTCACCTTTCCGTGAGTGGCAGCAATAGCAGGATTATCAAATCATGTTAAACTTTCTAAAACTACAACAAACTGATTGAAAAGCTCTCATAAGAATCACACATATTCCTTTTCACTTTACTCTCTAACCATTTAATGATGTAGAAATTTCATTTCTCATGAAATATCCACAAACTGGCCACTTTCCTCATGAAATATGCATGAATTATAGAATTCCTTATGCTCCTGAGAAAATAAAACCACTTTAATCTGAGAAAACTCTCCATTTTATAACATCAGAATGCTTTCTTTTCCTTTTTATTGACTCAGAATCGGGGTGGTTTCAGAAAAGGTGGTGCTTGGCATGGATGAACCTTTTCACGTGAAGGGAAAAACTGTTAAAAAATAAAAATAAAATTAGAAAAAAAACCAGACCAAGAGCTGATATAGATAATTTCAAAACAAATCTTTGCTCTTCAAACGTTGTCTTCTTGTTTACTTTCCCACAATCCTTTGAATGGCAAAACTCCCTGGTAAGAAATCATAGTATTGAAATAACTTGCTGTTTTCAATCCACTCCGTTTCTTTGTTTCCCGTTTCTCTGTGGATGTTTTTCTCTCTGTCCCGCAGATAAAACCATGTGAGCAGGAACGAGGTCTTTGCTCCAGGAACTACAACACCAATTTTCTCCATTTGATTTTTAATACAGGGAAAAAAAAAAAATAAAATTCCCCACGTGCACAATTGTCTCACTTACAGCAGCACCTCCCAGCCAAGGATCTGCACGGGCTTTACCACGGGGAAGAGTGATGATTTACAGCCTGGTAAAAATATGCTTTACAGCGTATTAAAAATCACCTTTTTGAGAAGTCCTTGATGTTCAAAGCATGGCTGGATGGAGCTCTGAGCAACCTGGGCTAGTGGGAGGTGTCCCTGCCCGTGGCATGGGGTGGGGCTGGATGAGCTTTAAGGTCCCTTCCAACCCGAACCATTCCATGTGAAATAACTTTGCTGCCTTTATGGAGCCTTAAACATTTCCGGCCCTCCCCCAGTCTGGGATTTCTGCAGCGGCCTGGGCCGTTTCACACACCTTTGCTTCACGTTCTTTCGTGGCTTTCCTCTTCCAGAAAGACACCAAACTCTCGCCCCATCCCCAAAATATCAAGGGGATATTTTTAAATCAGAGGCAAAGGAACATTTCCCCGTGCAAGCGGAGCAGCCGTGTGAAAAAGGAGAGCGTCTCCTTCTCAGGATGGGAAGGGATGAGGAGGGCAGGACAAGCAAGCCTCAGGAAGGAGATTTCATGAAGAAACGTGCTTTTTTTTTTTTTTTTTCCCTGAGAATAAGCAGCATCTTCCTGAGAGCCATCATTTTGATTCACTGTTTCACGTGTAAATAATTTACCAGGCTAAAAGGTCAAGAGCTGCAGGTCCTTAGAGAAGGGGAGAGAAGTGCAAGCTGTAAATAAAGGACGGGTAACTTATGTGGAGCATAAAACGTGTTGCAGGCAACACGTAGACACGGAAATGCACAAACAGGGAAATCACAGCTCCACAACCACCTCACAGAGGCAGAAATAACCTCTACCCCACGCTGCATCCCCTTGAACTTGACTTGAGAGCAGGAAGCACGCTGAATGCGATCTTTTGGGATAGAAATTACACTTTTAAATTAGCTCCACGACGCCCAGATGCGCTGCTGATGGATGCACGGAACGGAGGGGAGAAAGAAATTAATTTCCAGCCTCCTTGTTTTCATCTTTTCATCCTCTGATGTCAGGGTAATTGCTCCTCTGCTCCTGGATGTGACAGTGCAGTCCTTGCCTCTCTCCAGAAGGTGAGGGAACAGCTGCTTTCCTTTCTGACACCAGTGGATTTCCAAGCAGCTGTCAGGCAGCATTAGATCCCCGAATGCTTCCAGCGTGTCACGCTTTCCCCACGCTCAGAAACTCCCAGCGTGGGGCTGCGCTCCCCAGGTTGAGGCAGAAAAGGTCGAATCTGCACAGATCAAGAAGTGAATCGGATTCCAGGGAAGAAATGCTGGAAACACGAGCAGCAGAAGCAAGCAAAGGACCACTGATGACCCCGGCGTGTTATCCCGACACAGATATTCGGGTGGGAAGGTCGGGAATGAGCAGCACTTTGTCCCACACACGCCACTCCTCACCGTGGTTCTTACAGCAGCGCTGCCCTCAGTAGTGAAAGCTGTGCTATGGAAAATTTCTCAGGCTCAGGCGAGGGAAGTAAATAGTGGGCTTGGAGAAATGGGATTTCACCCAGCAGTTTGCACAGATAGCCCAGGGTTTTGGGTTTACTCCCATCTCTCACAATGCATTCCAGAGCAATCACAAGCTATTCATTTCCCCAGCAAAAATCCTGTGTTTCCCTGCCCAGAGGGGCAGTTATTGACTTCATCAGCTCAACTGGCATTTTTCATAAACATTTATAAAACATGTGAAAACTTCAAATGCAAGGCAACTATTCCAAGGGATTGTATTACACAAATACACTCCAAGGCTCCATTTGATGATCCAGTATGGAAAATTACCCCTTCTGCATATATGGCAATAATGTTTATATTATTTTTCCCACATGCTTTCAGCCTTTCATAATAACGGAAACAATGATATAAGAATGAACAACTGACATTTCTGTTTGAGGACACAGCATGCATCTCCTCTGAAAGGCTCTGCAGCAGCTTTACAAATAGATTTTCCTTTGGTACTTGAAGATACTTTTGAGCTCCAAATTGTTGCAGTTACAAGACAGAAAGCACCAAAAAAACCAGAGAATAAACCACCATGCTATGGAGATGGGCACGTTGAACACAAATTCTGTTTACTTACATCTCTGTTATAACACCAGCCTCTTCTATATGATGCATATGCATGCACACACTCCCATATATACATATATATTTACATATAAAATAAACCAGTGTATAAATTCCAACGCAGTGTTTCAGAAATAGAGTGATTCAGAAAGCGTGTGGTGCATGCAGCATATGCTCCGTGGATAATATGTTGCCCAGCACAAATGGCAAACATGCAGAGAAATAGACATTTTCTTCCAGGGCTCTGGAGCCTCCGAAAGGTTGGCAGGCTGGGCGCACGGTGCACGTTCTTTGGGAGAGAATTACGGGCTGGGGAACATTCCTGCAGCTTCCCAACTCTTTCAATAATTTGCCACCTGCGTAGCCAAACTGTTTGTTCTGTAAATCTCCAGCATCTCCAAACTCCGGCGCTTCCCGTGGCCGCCAAAGAAAGCTCCCGGCAGCGCTGACCCCGATCCACGCACACCCCCCGGGAACACGGCTTCAACTGCTCCCAAGGCTGGGGCAAAGATTAAACACCAGTTTGGGACTGCTGACACCGAAAGGACCCAAACCCGAGCACGTTCCTCTGCTTCAGCAGCTCCTGCTCTCTCCTTTCCAGCACGGTGCGCAGGACCAGGGTTGTATTCCTGAGCTCAGCTCCAAACTGGCTCCCCAGGGAATGGGCATGGCCCCGAGGCTGCCAGAGCTCCAGGAGAGTTTGGACACCGCTCTCAGGGACATTTTGGGATTGCTGGGGTGCCTGTGCAGGCCAGGAGTTTCGCTGGCTGATCCCTACGTGCCCCTTCCAACTCGGAATATTCTGTGTGAATATTCCACCCGAGCTTCTGCAAAACAATGCAGCCCTACAAAAAGCAGGCAAAAGTGGCCCAAAGCCAGCAGGCACAGCTGGAACGCTCCTAAAGGACAAGAGCAAATTTAGCTGCACTGCCACCCTGCTGGATTCACCTTGGCTTGGATCAGCTCGTTCCAAACCTCACCTTCTTACAGCTCCCACGCGCAGAGGTAGCAGGGCAGGATCTGGGTTACAAACACACCTGGGGAAAAGCTCCCCTGCTAAGGACAGCAAAGCAGATTTGGGTCTGTGCTGCTGGAAGTCCCAGCGCAGGCAGGAAGGGAAGCGGCTTCCTCAGCTCCTGCCAGGGAGCAGCTGGGTTTTGCCTCTGCAAGGGTGCCCGTGGTAATTCCATCTGCGTTCCAGCACAGGCAGTGCCTGGCCGCAGCCACCTATCCCAGGTTTCTCCGTCTTAATCACTGGCAGGGCCAAAGCTGGGAGAAACTGGACTCGGTAACAGCTTCTCATTTTGTGGCAGAGGTTGCCAGGGCAAGGAAGAGCAAACTGCCAACTATGTCTCCTCTGAACAGTTTGTCTTTCAACAGGGATGTGGAAAACCTCGAGAGAGGGAACAAACCTTCTCCTCTTCCCAGCCATGGTGACCCCCCCTCCCCCACTGCAAAGCACAGAATCCCAGGATCGCTGAGGGTGGAAAAGCCCTCCCAGCCCATCGAGTCCCATCCCCACCTTGTCACCAGCCCGGAGCACTGAGTGCCACCTCCAGGAATTCCTTGGGCACCTCCAGGGATGGGCACTCCAAACCTCCCTGGGCAACCCATTCCAGTGCCTGACCACCCTTTCCAGGAAGAAATCCTCACGATCAGGGGCATCGGATCTCAACAAGCACAGGGTCCGTGGGATACTCTGGAATGTTGGCTTTTCCTGCCTCTCCAGCAGCTGAGCCGCTCCCGAGCACTGGAGATGGGCAGGATCATGCCAGGCCTGGTGCCAGCCCAAACACAGAGGTGGGAATCTGGTCCCCACCGCTGAAGAAAGAACAAACTCCATCTGCACAGAGGATTCACACAGAACACACCGTGCAGCAGGAACTGATTTATCCAAACCCAGGGAAAATGAGAAGCTGAGGCGACAAGGACTCAAACGAGCGTGAGCACTGAGGGAAGCACAGGCAGGACTCCACTGCCGTGTATTCCACGTGGGAATACACAGCCTGCCAGCTCCATACCCCTTCCAGGACCTTCTGGCTCGTGCAGGACAACAATGTGAGTTTTCAGTGAGAGCTTTAAGGAGCAGAAATGAGCACCCTTGAAACCAGGTTTCCTCCACACCACTTTTTGGGAACAACTTGGTTTCGTCAGCCAACTGCAATGACCATGAACTCTTTGCAGGCAGCTGTAGCAGAGGGTGGCTTTTTCCCTATGATATCAGAATTTCCATGGAAAGAGGTGCTGGATTACAGCCCTTGTGACTGTGGTGACAGGAGGGGGGTGAGGAAAGGGGGCTGAGAAAGGAGGAAACATGCAAGGCAGTGGTGACAAACACTGACAAAAAAAGGACTGACCTCTGGCTCTGATCATCTGTGACAGAAAGTGTGACTGGAATGCAGGTTCTTCACAAATTGAAGTTACAATTAAATACCCACATCTCCCTGGTCAGCCAAAGGAGTGGGGTTCAGGGGGACTGTAACACAGGAAAACAAGATTAAAAATCATTGATTGCCATTTTGATCCAGGTAACTTTCTACAACATTTTTTTTTCTATTTATTTCACCTGAAATAATCTTTCTCCCTAAGCTTTACAAGTTTGCTTTGCCTCAGCCTAAGCATTTATCCTGCCGTGAGGGCTGCACCTCCAAAGCAACAGCAAACAGGTAAAAATTCTCCTTTCCCGAGCCTTCTACTGACCCGAACTGTGCAAACTGCCTGAAGCTTTCCTTGAGGCCATGGATATAGGGAGAGTTCACAGATTCCATGAATTTTGTACTCGAGATGTGATTCGAGGAGAGGTTCACAGTTCTCCTCCCTGGGGGACGGGCTGCTTTATCTGAGACACCGCAGTTTAATGCTCTCGCTGTGCGCCGTGATGTCGGGCAAGAACACACAGATAAAGCAGATTAAATGCTTTGTTTTCCTCCTTCCCCCTGCTACAGATCTCAGAACTATTAAACACTGCTTGACCTCGACCCCACAGCTTGTAAGAGAGCCCGTGAACCCTCATTATCTCATAGCTACCTGGTTTGCCCTCTCTGTTCTGCCTTGAAACATCAGTTGTGCCACCGTGAGAAACAGGTCACTGCATCCACCCACAGGGAAAGGCAGAGAGCTCACATAGGGATTTGGAACAGGGCTCTGCTCCTGCAGCAGGACCAGCACCAGTGACGAGGCAGTTCCAGACCGGCTGGGAGCATCCCGGGTGCAAGAGGTCGCACTGAGGCTTTTCCCCTCCTGTATCACGGATGCTCACAGCTCTTCCAGTAATTTGTTAACTGGGAGGGGTTTTCGCTCGGGGCCGTCCCCAGTAAACCCTGGGCTGGATTCTGTGCTGCTGAAGGGCTGGTTTTGCCTTTGAGGTCGCTGCCTCTCAGCCCTTCCGAGGGAAGGAGCCATCCCAGGACAGCGGGAAAATCCTGCAAAAAAACACCCATAATCTGCCTCCTCCTTCGCTGCCTTGCCGCTGCGAGGGTCCCGAGAGAGGGATCACCCCTCTGCCTTCCCCTGCTGGCTCCGTAACGAGGCTAAAACCCATTAATTGCGTCTCTGCCAGGGGTGACAGCGGAGGAGTGATCGGGAGGCACCGGGATGGGGACCGGGATGGGGACCGCGGCCGCCGGGTGCCACCTGCCGGGATCGCCGCGCTGCTTCCCCCGCTCCCGAACGGGCAACGCGGCCACCACGGCTGCCGGGCCCTGCTCCTGTCCCCTGCTCCTGTCCCCGACCAGCAGCCGCCCGCTGGGACCTGTGACAGAACCCAGGGAAGGGCTGGAACTGTGTCGGGTTGGAGATCAGGGAAAGGTTCTTCCCCCCGAGGGTGCTGGGCACTGCCCAGGCTCCCCAGGGAATGGGCACGGCCCCGAGGCTGCCAGAGCTCCAGGAGCGTTTGGGCAGCGCTGCCAGGGATGCCCAGGGTGGGGTTGTTGGGGGGTCTGTGCAGGGCCAGGAGCTGGGCTGGATCATCCTTGTGGGTCCCTTCCAGCTTAGGATATTCTGTGATTTCCCTGCCCGCCGGAGAAACCACGGCCATGTGCCCTAAAAACCACCCAGGGAGGAGGCGCAGGGTCCTGACAGATCTGGTTTATAAAACGTGTTCCCGTGCTGGCTCTAACCAGGCTCTGGCGCGTCCTGTCAGTGCTGCCACACGCGTGGCATCAGCCCAGGGCTCAAACACCCATCGAGTAACACACACACGTCCCTGTGGGTCCCACCGGGGCAGGGCACTTCCACAGTTCCAGGAATGCCTTCCTGCCCGGGGTTATCCCCCCGTGCAAGGGCAGCGCTGCCCCGGTGTCGCGAGGGGTGGGGACAAAGGGCTGCCGGCAGCTGTCCGCCAGGAATGCGATTCCAGGGGTACTTGTGAGTCGTGGGGGTTTCACAGCCTATCCTGAGGGAGCCGACACTGAGCAGTGACAGTGACGGATTCTGCTGCAGCAGGAGCTCGTGTGTCCCCAAACCGCGACTGCCACGGGAGGTGTCAGGGTCTGTACACGCTGCCATTTGTCCCTATTCTCTCCTCAAAACTTCCCTGTGAGGGTGGGGAGGCCCTGGCGCAGGGTGCCCAGAGAAGCTGCGGCATCCCTGGAAGTGTCCGAGGCCAGGCTGGACGGGGTTTGGAGTGACCTGGGATAGTGGAAGGTGTCCCTGCCCATGGCAGGGGGCGGCACTGGATGATCTCCAGAGGTCCCTCAACTATTCTGGGATCACACTCCTGCACTGCTTGTCCTCCTGAATTAGGATGGGAATATCCTAATGAGCTAATTATTGCGTACAACATCACTAGGAAGGAAACAAACCCAGCGTGTAGGATTCGTGCCCCGCAGCTCGCAGGTGCAGTCAGTGCCAGCGATGGTCTCAGCACGCACAACCCCTGCTCGGGGCAGCCCCGTCTCAAGATCCCGATAGAAACACAGCACGATCCCACAGAAACTGATTTTTTTTTTCGCAGTTTACGTTATCTCTGCGCTCACTACGGCACAGAAGAACGCACGGAAGTCACAACCTCGCTGATACCGCGGGAGGGGGAATCCCTGAGCATCCAGATATCTGGAGCATCCGTGAGATGCTGAAGAACAGCCGGGCCGCTCTGCCCTGCTGACCCCGCTCCGGGAGGACACGGGGAGCAGAGCCCTGCGTGCCGCGCGCCCTGTGACCGCCCCGGCCGGCCAATGCCAGCCGGCCACGGCTGATGCCAGCCGGCCAATGCCAGCCGGCCACGGCTGATGCCAGCCGGCCAATGCCAGCCGGCCACGGCTGATGCATCGCCATCCCCGCACGGCCCCCGGTGGAGGCGGGCGGGGAATGGCCTCACCGCCCCGTGAACTACAACTCCCAAGATGCACCGCAACAACATAGAGCCCGCCTTTCCGGTGCCTTGCGGGGCCGCGGCGCACGCTGGGATTTGTAGTTCTAGGCAGCTAGTCAGCATATAGCGGCTCTCTTGAGGCGAACTCGCCTCCCTGTGATGCACCGCGCTGTGGTGACGCAATCAGCACGCGCCGGCGGCGGCGCGGAGGCCGCGGGCAATGGGCCCACCGACCCCGCCTCGCTGCCGCCCGGGGACCCGCAGCTCATCGCCATCATCGTGGAGCAGCTCAAGAGCCGCGGCCTCTTCGACGGCTTCCGCCGCGACTGCCTGGCCGACGTGGACACCAAGGTACCGGGGCCGGGCACCGAGCCCGGGGCCCTCCCCGCTCCCCGCCGTGTTCCGCAGCTGTGGGGCTGCTCCCAGGAGATCCTTGGAGCCAAATGCACACCCCGGGCAGGAACGGGCTCAGCCTTTCATTTCCCAGCCCGGGCTTTGCTGGGAAAACAGCTTCCCATAAGAACAGCGCTGCTCTTAAGCCTATATTTTAAAAATTCCCATATTCTCAAACATCCCTATGTTATCAAACCAAATATTTAGCCTTTGTTTCTTGAGTAGATGTCCTCAGACTGTTGTTTAGCGTTAATTTTTTTCTCAGCCACAACAAACTCCTCGTCGTTTGTTGTCAGCGTTGAAGTTGGGCTGCCAGTGCCAACTCGGATTGTTCGCAGTGACTCGGTCAAAATTCAGCGCTTGCTGAATTTTCTCCTGAAGCTTTATGCTTCCAGCAAGAGCCCCGTCCTGGGATCTGCCGTCGTCATCCAGGGCCAGCCCCTGGCCCTAACCCATTCCCGAAGCTGTTGTGTCACCTGCAGGGAGCAGCTCTGTCAGTGCTGCCCAGGACAGACACCACAACACCTCAGACTCTGAAATATCCCTGTTACCCTCTTGTCCTCCCCTTGCATCCAGGATGTGGATGCTCCTGAGTATTTCTATGGATTTGTTAGTTAAATTCCTGTTCAGCGGAATTACGTTTCCTCTGATAAAACTCAAATAATTATAATTACCCTTAAAATTATCATGTTATGTATTTTTTATTCTTATCTTCTCTGCCGATGCCACAGAAGCAAATAATTCAAGTTCTTGCTTAGTGACAGTGTTGCTCAGCCAGTTTCCTAGGAATCCTGGGGTGGAGGGTTTCCAGACAACAAGAACTCTGCTTAAACAACCTCTGTCTGCACAGTTCGCATTTCACTGCGCGTTCACCCCAATCTAGCCAGCTATTTAAATTATTATAACACCACACTGAGCGTTCTGTGCGATTTCCAGCTGTGTTCTCAGGGAAAACAGGATTATCTTTGTCCGGAGAGCGAAAGGAGGGAAGCACAGACAGCAGAGCAGTCTGCGTGTGACAATAGGTGCACTGTGAAGGGCTCTGGCAGGGGGTTGTTTGGAGGTGCTGGAGCTGTTGAACTGGATTTATTTTTATTTTTTTTTAGCCAGCCTATCAGAATCTGAGGCAGAAAGTCGACAACTTTGTCTCGACCCACCTGGACAAGCAGGAATGGAACCCAGCCATGAACAAGAACCAGTTACGGAATGGGCTGAGGCAGAGTGTGATTCAGTAAGTGAGCAGCAGCCTGCACAGTAAATGATGTTTGATAACCCATAAAACAACATAAATCAACACAAATGATGTTTGATAACCCATAAATCACCCGAGGCAAGGGAGAACGGGCAGAATTAAGTTTTTTACGCCACTTTCTGTTGTGCTCCCTGAGTTTCATTGGAAGGGCGGGTGCAGTCCAAACTCTCCCCCAAAATGCACATTATTGCTCTGCCTGAAATGGGTTATTTTTGAGTGGTGAGATGTTGATATTTGCTGTCCAAATTATTGCTGCAAAAACGCCGTGCCTGGCATGCTGAGCTGGATGACCTTGATCTTAACTTTCAGAGAAGAGCCGTTAAAGATTCTTTAAAGAAAGAGTCCTGAGGATGCCAAAGGTTCGTGTGTAGTTTCCATTCCCTGCGAGCAGCAATCCCTGCAGCAGCCTGACCTCCTGCAGCACAGGACAGTTCTTGTGCAGCTGTTTCAGACACTGCACTGGGGACCACCAGGATGAGCAGAGGGATGGGGCAGCTCTGCTGGGAGGGAAGGCTGGGAGAGCTGGGGTTGTTCAGCCTGGAGAGGAGAAGCTTTCGGGTGACCTCACTGTGGCCTTGCAGTGCCTGAAGGAGCCAACAAGATGGAGAGAGACTTTTTACAAGGGCCTGGAGGGACAGCACAAGGTGGAAAGGCTTCAGACTGCCAGAGGGCAGGGTTAGATGGGATACTGGGAATAAATCCTTCCCTGTGAGGGTGGGGAGGCCCTGGCACAGGGTGCCCAGAGAAGCTGTGGCTGCCCCTGGATCCCTGGAGATGTCCAAGGCCAGGTTGGACAGGGCTGGGAGCACCGTGGGAAGGTGTCCCTGCCCATGGCAGGGGGTAGAACTGGATGATCTTAAAGATCCCTTCCAAGCCAAACCATGCTGTGACTCTGACAGCTTACACTGCTTCCCAGAGCTGCTGAGCTTTAACCAGGGAGAGGACAAGGCATTGCACACAAAATGTAATGTAAAGAATAGCCCCAGTCCTGGGGAGTCTGTGGAGTCCCTGTCACTCCTGGAGTGGCAGGGCTGAGCCCTGGGGGTGTCCAGGTGTGCATCCTGCCCAGCCAGGCTGCTGTTACCTGGAGGTGACACGAGGTGCCCTGTCCCTGCCATCCCTCACGGCCTCATTACCCTGTGGCTCCTTCTCCCAGTGCCATGAACATCTCCGTTTCCTGTCCCTGCTCCCTTGCAGACATGACTTAAGCCTCCCAGACAGCCTGTGCCCTGCAGTCCTGGAGCCTGACGCAGCCCCTGAGCTCATCAGTCACTTCAGTTCCTGCTGCTGAGTCCAGAACCTCTGCTGTGTGCTCAGTGTCTTGTTTTTATAATTCCTACCCCTGTGTCTAGACTGTTACAAGGAGCAAGGGACAGTCCTCAGTGGGCAGGGCTCTTCTCCCTTCACTCAGCCAAAAAAAAGCCTGTGCTCTCACCTGCCCTCCTCCTCAGAATAGCTTATTTCTCTTTTTGTGCCAAAATGTGTTTGTTTGCTTTCATGTTGACCTGGTTTCCACAGGGGCCCTATTAAAAGTGGCCCTTGGCCAAGGTGTCATTTAAGTACCTGGGAGAGCAGATGTGAGCTGTTAATTCTGCAGGGAGCAGGGAGAGAAAAAGGGGAGTGAAACAAGTCCCTGTTAAGGATCTCCTGAGTAGGCTGCAGTTCTCACCATGTTCATGCTAATTGCAGTTGACAGGAGGGCTCTGGAGAGTTGCTGGAGGAGATTGGGGAGAAGTTTTTCAGAGGAGCTGAATGACTTCTTTGTCTTTGTTCAAGGTCAGGAATGCTGGAAGCCGGAGTGGACAGAATTATTTCTCAGGTGGTGGATCCAAAACTAAACCACATCTTCAGGCCTCAGATAGAGAGGGCGATTCATGAATTTTTGGCTGCACAAAAGAAAGAGGAAAATGTGCCAGCTCCTCCTCCAGAGCCTGAGAATAAGGATCCTCCTGCTCCATCTCAGGATGCCTCCTAAAGGTCTGCTATCTCTGCACTCACTGCTGACATTCCTTGTGCCTCATCTCTGTATTTGGCCAATGCAAGATAGAGGGGGCTGAGCCTGCCTGGCTTGGCAGGGGGGACACTTGGATCAGCAGCCTGTTGTCATTGTCACACGGCCCTCGGAGCTGCTGCCACTCCCGGGGCTGCTCGGAATAACTGGGACTAAGGCATGGGGATGATGTAAATCAGCTATCAAGGAACCCTGTGCACTCTGCCAGGGCTGGGTTTGGATCAGCCCAAAAGGCCTTTTATTCCAGTAGAGCACATCCAAACAAAAAAAAAAAAAAAAAAAAGAAAAAGAAAACCCAACAACNTGCACTCTGCCAGGGCTGGGTTTGGATCAGCCCAAAAGGCCTTTTATTCCAGTAGAGCACAACAAAACAAAAAAAAAAAAAGAAAAAGAAAAAGCATATCCAGCAACACTGACACGGAAGTGGCTGGATTGCCTTCAGAACTGCATCAAATGGATTAAAAATACACATCATTTACTGAAACAGATGAGAACAGAGTGGTGACAAGTTACTGTGGTTTAGCAATGAAAATTTTAGACAACTCTGCTTTAGAACAAAGCCTGGAAGGTTGAATTGTCACTGACCAAAACAGTCCTGATGGAGTAAGGGCAACGTCTCTGGGAGTGAAAGACTGTTCCCTCAAAGAACTGGTTTAAACAGAGCAACCTGGATCTTCCAGCTGCAGGGACTGAGGGTGCCTTTGTGGCAAACAAGTTCATTCTGGCTTTTGTGATCAAAATAACTCCAGGGGCCTCAGGGGGCCGTAACTGCTCCTCTGTCTTAGCACAAGATGTGCCCATCTTTGCTCAGGCCCTGCCTCTAAAGGTTGATTTGGATGTTGAGAAACCACTGCCTTGATGGGAAATTTCAGTCTGGGGAACTTAAAACCGTGCTGCGTGAAAGGAAGTTAACTGTGAAGTTGTTCCATCTGCCAGGGCTTTCTGAAAGCAAAAATATTCCATATAATTACAGCTGATTTATTTAGAAGGAGTAAGAACCCACAATAGCTGTTGTAATGCTTGGAATTATCAGAGCAACCAGCATGGGGGTTCAGCTTAATAGCAGAAAGTTTAAGTGGCTGTGGTGTCATCCTGAGTTATTTTCTTGTGACTTGCAGCTGTAATGCCTTGAATTTTTGCATTTGTCTGGTTCAAGTAGTTCAAAAGTCCATTATAACCCACAGCAAAGTGCAGTTGTTAATAGATCCTAATCTATCCTAATGCAGTGACTTGGGAAGGTGCCTTTATATCCTCTAAACTCCCTTTTTTTTTTTCCTTGCAGGGAGAGCAGCTGCAGTTGCAACATGCCCTGTTAGACTGGCCATGGATTCCTTGTTCCCTTCGGTGCAGGATTGCTGTCTGCCAAAGATGATTAACTTTTATTAGGCCTGTGGGAAATGGGCACTGAAATGGTGCAATTCAGGTGCACCTGGAGTTGTGCCTGTGCAGGGACAGCCCAAGTGTGGAGAGGTTTTTGCTGTGAACTGCAGGGAGCAGCATGTTTTCATTAGTCATGCCTTTGGGCAAGGGGGTGGGAAGGAAAAAAGGGAGGTGGCTGCTGTCTGGAGGGAGTAGGGAAGTGGTTTGAGATGCTACAAGGAGCACAAAGAAAGGCAAGAGGGTTTGGGGGTGGGGGATTTTTTGGAGACCAAGCAGAGCTGTCAGATTTCCTTCGACGGAAGCCAGAGGAGGGGAAGCCTCGTGCACCTCAGCTGGGTAACAGTGAGCAGCAGGTGCCAGGTCAGGCATCACTCACTGCACTGCCTGCTTTGGGAAAGGCATTCCCTGTTCAAAACTGGAGGTGAAGCTTCAGGATCAATCATCCAGATAAATTCTGTTGAACACAGGAACACGTTTACAGTTGGCTATGCCTATAGCTGATGTCACTCCTATTTCCCAGGGAGCTCTGGGGAGCAAAGGGCACACCAGAGTAGGGGATCCGGTGGAAATTTGTCTCTTTCAGCTTGGAAGACTTTTCTTTCTCAGGTGCCTGGTGGAAACTGTCCCATGCTTTCAGCTTGAATGCATGCAGTGTCCTCTGGATGACAGTCAAATGGAGAATGTGATCACCTATTCTGCCAGCAAATGTCCACACCTTTTTGCAATAAAACACCTCAAAAAGCATCTCTGAGGCCTGGCTTCTTCAGATTTTTTTTCTTAAGGAGAAGCTACCTGAAGAAATCCGTGAGTCCTGGTGGCTGGAACCCTAAGGAAAGTGTGACCTTACACATTTTATGGGTTAGTCCAGGTTTAACAACGTGGGGTTGTTTCTTATCATGAAATGGGATGGTTTCAGTGTCCTTTCTACAGATGATGTCTCAGAAAATGTAAAATATTGTGAGGATTGTTGTGAGTAAAGGGCTCTCTCCTGCATGTTGGTTTTGGGGTTAAAGACTGCTCCAAATGTGTAATAAATGTTTTCCCTTAGAGCCTTAAGGGCAGCTCTTTTACCTCCTGGTAGGGTTCTCAACCACTTCTTTGGAACTGAGCCATTATTCAGGGGAAAAAATGTTTAAGAGTCTAGAAAGAGCAAATGAAAAGGATTCTGACTGTGCTTTGGCGGATTCTGGATGACAATAGGAGTAGTCAGGGAGCAGAGACACCAGCTCAGGGGTTTTGTAGCAAGTCCAGCTGGATTTACTGCAGTGAGAAGGCAACCTGAACCTGCATTTCCTACCTGGCAGCTGCTTTAAAGGATGAGTGAAGGAGAATAGACTCAGCCAGGGTAGTTTTTAAAAGGCTTTTCCATTGTTCTCTCTGTTAAACTCTGAGCTCTGGCCGTGCTGTGCCTTTGGTGGGGCCCAGCCTGTGCACAGTGCACAGCTCCAGTGCCTGTGGGAACCCTCAGATCACAACAGAAGCACCTGAAGAGTTGGGGCAGCCAGTTTGGGATCACAGCCTTTATAATGTTTGAGCTCTGAAGTCCTTGCTTTGGATCAGAGCCTTGGAAGCACCCCTGACATAATGGGACAGTGGCAAAAGCCACCAAGTCCTTGTGATGAAGGACTTGTGCAGTGCCCTTTGATTAAATACTGCCAGTGTCACAGCCAGAGTCAGGATTCCAGCCTTAAAACCTCAGGGATGAAATAGAAATCTGCACACCAGAACTGAACAACAAAGCTGTACCCACTGTAGAAGTGAAATTGTTCCTGCAGCAGGATGTTGGACTAAAGTTCAGGAATGAGTCAGGTTTTGCTGTCCTGGGTGTGTCAAAACACAGCCTGAAGAGTTTTGGGGAGGCAGAGAGGTCTGAGGCACTCAAGGAATCAAGAAGCTCACATGAAACTGAGACGTTTGCACAAGCATCACTTGCAGCACTTTCCTTATTTTCCCACTCTCTTTTCCCTTCTTCCATCAAACCCTGGCCTGCAGCCTTACAAGAGCTCTGATCTCTGTTCCTCTGAACAGTGTCCCAAATGCTGTCATGTTAGAAAAGCTGACAGCAGAATTCCAGTGCCTTTCCCCCATTATTCCTGAAAAATGTACATGTAATGCATATCAAGCACACAAAGCAATCCAAGTTATTTTTATAAACATTCCTATTTCAGCCCAAGATAAACTTCATTACATTAAGTACTGGGATTAGATGATGAATAATGTGTTTATAACATATTCTTGAAGTAAAACTGATTCTTGCTATAAATTAATAGGCATTTTCTGATTCTTTTTTAACTTCTTATGCAAATCTTACATAAAATAAAGGGACAACTCCTGAGGCACTTGCTCTGCAGCTGTTCTGTGATAACAGCTCCAGAGATGCTTTTCAACGAAACCTGGAGCAGGTAACCAACAGAGCCGGGCAGAAACCACAGCTGCTCATCGCCTCATCAAGGTCACAGTTTCACCTGAGTGGGTTTTGGCTTCCTCGAGCCCCTCTGCACCTGCAGAGGGAGTTTCCGAGCGGGTCACGCTGCCTTGGGCAGGCTTCGCCAGAAGGAGCAGAACCAAAGTGCCGTTATCTGCGCGATCCTTGGGGTCCCTTCCAGCCCAAGCCATTCTGAGAGTCCATAATTATATATTTGGCCAGTTCTGGGCTCAAACTCACAGAAGGACCGGAGCGGTTTGACTCTTTCACAGATATTTTGTGCTTTATACCGCAGCGAAGAAGGTATTTCAGCGGTTTCCCTAAAGAGAGCTCAGTCTAAGCAGCCGGGGTCTCTCCGCACCCCCCGAGCGCAGGATCCCTGCCCCTTCCCTCCCTTTCCCGGCGCGGCTGTTCGGAGCTCGGCCGTAAGAGGGAGATAAACTCTCGCTTCATTTCTCGGTTCCTCCCTGCAAACCCCGAGCACATCCCGGATTCTTTCGCTGCCCCCTGAGTGAATCGGCTCGGCAAGGTGTGGAGACGGCTTTCCCGAAGTGTTTCCACGAGCTCCGGCCGTACTCACGCCGCAGACACCGACATTTCTCAAGAGGCTGGACAACAGGAGACAAACACCGGGATCAGGGGAGAGAAGCGAACAGCCCCAGCGATCAGGGACAAAACCACAGCTTTAGGATGCGAAGCTGTGAATCCTAAAGCTGCAATTCGCTGGTCTGGCGTGAACAAGGCTGAGGTTAAGCAGGAGCGCCTGTGGCTCCAGCTGGTTGTGCCATGAGATTGTATCAGAACCATCGCTGCAGTTCTTGCCCTTTTCGTGATTCAGGTGCTGAGCCCACAACAGAGCAGAGCTGTGGGCTCAGCCTCAGGAACATGACTGGGCACTGACCAGCCCAGTCTAGACACCATCCAGGCCGTGCACAGAGAAATGTGCTACCTCAGCCATCAGACAGGGAGCTGGCTCCAGCAATCCCCTACAGCACCGGCACAAAAAGCGAAATGCAACAAGTCCAGCCCACCTGAACAGGCTGAAGGACATCGTGTTTCATCAATTCCATTGCCCTGACTCACAGAATTCAGTGCTTTTTGCGCTGGTGTCTTTGTAACAGATCCCTGCTCACTCAGGAAAAGAGGGGGGGAAAAAAAAAATCCCCAAAGCACTTCAGGTGTTGGCCCGACAAAGAATTCACACGAGAACAGATTTGCTGAACTGGGGCCTTTGGGAATTCCAAGCAACTTTATACATTAAATATACCCACTTTGGAAGGGATTTCTAACAGAAATAGAAAACCATTGCCATGAGTTTCATATTTCATTGCAACTCTGCAAAAGGGAGATAAAACAATCACAATTCCAAGAACACTCCTAAAATTTCACAGTTTCTACAAGGGGGCAGCACAACCGCAGCAAAAAGAAGAAAACCCAGTGGGAACTCTTCCCCCACAGCCCTCCCTGTGAGACACCAGGGCATTAAACACGCCCCTCTCTACCAGTATTCACCTCCACCAGCTCCTGCTGCCAACATTTAGTCCTTCCTCCAGGTAGTTCTGGCCAACTTCTGCCATCCCAGTAAAACCAGGACTGCTTTGACCAAGCAAAAAGAGCCTTGGATATCACCAACACCAGCCTGAACTCCTCACCTTCGCTCCCTGGCTTCTCCAACTGCACTACACACGCAAGACCTTGCAAAAAGCACCCCACTAACACAAATCCTTTCAAGAAACACCAAATAAAATCCAGTTCAGCCTTACCTTGCTCTGGAGAGCTCTGTGCCCCTCTCCCCCCAGGCTCTGGCACTCTCTGTGCTCTCCCTGTGCCCCAGCCCCAGCTGCGGGGGCTCAGTGGAGCGATTGATCTCATCTCACCTCACCCCAGGAACACCTGAGCCATCTCCTCCCCTCCCCATCCCAATCCCCTGCCAGGGAAAAAAAAGCTGCTTCACCTGCAAGAAGGGACGACTGATTATCTCCAACCCCTCCAGAATCTCTGCTTCCTCCAGGGCAGCCTGGACGTAGCCATAATCTCACGCAAAGCCCATCTTTCCCAAAATGGCTCGGAAAAGTGGGGTTTGGCAGCTGCCGGCCCCACAGGTGGTACCTGGCTGTTCCCCGAGGCTGACACTGCTCCCAAAACATCCCACCCGCTTCCTCCAGGGACCTCATGGAGACTCAAGGGATGGGGGTGTCCAGCAGCCACCCTCAGCGGTTTATTTGGGAACAGATTCCTTTCCCCTTTAAACAGCGCTCAGCCCAGCGCCGGTTCCGCGGGCACCGGGAGGGCACCGGGGCGGGTACCGGGATGTCGCTGCATCTCCGGCAGATTGCCACCAGCCTTCCCAGCCCCCGTGGCTGCCGGGGAGCCCCAGGGGTCCGGAGGGCAGGGGAGGGGGTTGCTGTGGCAACAGCACGCCCCGGTCAGCCCATGGCGAGCCCCCCTTGGCCCCCCAGCCCCGGCCGCCACTGCCGACGTGCGGGGCCGCAGGCGCGGCTCCGGCAGCGCCGGGCTCTGCGAGGGGCAGGGAAACAGGAGGGAAGGAGTTGTGTCGAAAAGACAACCCGAGGCAGGGTTTGAGATACGAGACTTCTGGGTTTGGGGGGGGTTTGAGACAGAAAATCGCAGTTTTCGGGCCAAACCCAAATTCCGTCCCCCGAGTCGCCGCGATTTTGCTGTTTGGCATCACGCTCGCTGTGGGGCTGCTGAGGAAAATGAAGGGCTGAAATGGGGTGCGTCACCCCAAAACGCAGCTCACCCACAAGCTGCAGTGCCTTTTGGGTGGGATGTAAAACGTTTATCCGGTTATGAGGCTCCCTGGATGTCAAAAGAAGTTTTCTGTGCTTTGGGAGAGCAGTCTCCTCCACACAAAACAAAAGAAAAAGGTGAAGTTTGGTGGGTAAACTTCACCCCAGTCGCTGCCAATTAAGCCGTTTGTTACAGTTTTTGTATCGAGGGAAGGTTTGCTCTCAGGGTTCCGTGGGTGTGCAGACCCCAGGGTGGGTCACACATCCCCCCCAAAGCCTCCCTGCCTGCAGAGCTGCCTGAAGTGGGTCACGGTGGGATTTGGGCATGAAAACCAAGGAAGCACGTGAAGGAAGTTCTGCCAGGTGTGGAAGAACCATCTTGACGGCAAGGTGTCCTTAGGGGCAGGGACTGGCAAGGCTGCACCACCACAGGGAGCCCTTGAAGCCTGTATGGAGGAGTGTAAAGGGGAATCAATTTTTTGGTCAGTGCTGCAGACAGGAGAAATTCAGGGGCGCAGCTTTTTGGGTATGTTTTCAATTAAATATTTCAATTAAATATTAGGTTCCTTTGCACTCTGTCCATCCCCACTGAACAGACGCTTGAGAGAAGCGCTCGCTATCCCAAAGTCAGGGAAATCTTCTGAGTTCATCATGAAGAAATGTGGCCCTGGGGGATTTCCTGGCCGGGATTATTCCAGGTCTAAGGACAAATCTGGTCTCTGCTTTGATTTTCGGTCATCTCAGCATTAGCAGCGTTTGTGAGATGGTTTGCTGCCCTGACCCCTGGTCCTACCAGACCAGATTAAGAGATTCCAGTCTGTCCTTCTCAAGCTCAGCTCCTTCTGTTCTTGCCTAAAAGAAAAACCTCTCCCAGCAGCAGACTTTTACTCCGGAGGCTTTGGGATCTCTGAGAAGCAGTAGGAGAGATGACAGAGCTGCCTTTGAATCGAGCTGTGATGAATAATTTGTAATTTTGGTAGATGTAATATGTATGACATCCCTTACCTCTGTCAGAGCTTGAGACTTGACTGCAAAGAGTGAAATCAAAGGGAAACTGAAGAAACTGAGCTGAAAGCAGAGCTCAGACGCCACAGGACACCGAGGCACTGGGAGTTACTGGGAGGTGATCCATGGAGCACAATCCCAGCCAAACCAGCAGTTCAGAATTCTGCAGCCATCAACCGAGGGCAGTTGCAATGTGAGAGCCCATCCAAGAGAAATAAAGGCATGGAAATAATGTTCTTGGGGACTGGAAAAGGGCTCCAAAAGAAACGAGTTTATGAGATACTGGCTCATAATAGGAATTAAATTGCCCTCGCTGAAAAGCAGCTGATGCACAGCAAAGAATGGGGCAAAATCTTTAAGGCTTTAATCAGAAATTAAAAACCTGGAGATCCCTTAGAGCATTTCAGCAGAGGGCACAGAGTCTGAATGGGCACAGATATCCCTAAACAAGGTTCTTCAGGAAAAGGTTTGATGAGTATGAGGAGGAGGAGACAGAGAATGAGATTTAAACTGCACGTGCAGCAGCAGCACCTTGCCCGAGCCCCAAGAGGCACAGGGTGGATTCTTGGAGTGCCCTGTTCTTGTGGGTCCCTTCCAACTCAGGGTATTCCATGATTCTGAGATTCTAGGATTCCCTCTGCTCACATCCAGCACTTCCCACTCTGCAAAAAGACACCTATTGACACTGCTCGCACCATCTCATCCCGAGGATCTGGACTTTATTCCCACAAAAAACCCAGAGGGCGAGCCTAAGCGGCAACAAAGTTCCAGAAGGTCTTAAAAGTTCTGGGAATTCGGAGCCTTTCCTTAGGTGGGCCAGCAAACCTGCAGCAAAAAATTGCTTTGGGATTTGCTGTTCAACCTTACTTCTGCACGTTGCTTTGAGCTCTGAGGATGTTAAGGAGTTCAGCCTTCACTGCAGGCAGGGGATGCACTTGTGAAACGTTCCCTGCCATTTCTGCAGGAGATGGGAGTCCTCCCCATCAGCCACGCGCCCTCGTTCCCAGCACAAGATGGTAATAAGCACAAAAGAAGAACAAAAATCGAACTAATGGGACTTTAAACAACCAGAAATAAAACGATGACAGGGATTCTGACAGCTCAGTGCTTGGTAACACCTTCACCTCTCCCAGATGTCAGAGGATAAGCTATTTTTACCGAAAAGAGACGGTAGAAATGGGAGCTTATTTGGACACCTGCAGCAGAAATTGATTTAAAGTGATTTGAGCTTTGAAGATGGGGTTTGGAGGCGACGCACTGGGCTTTGCTTTTCTGGAAGAGGGGACAGACCACCTGAGATTCTCAGTGCAGGATCAGTCTCCCCACTGTAATGCCTGTCAGTGATATTTAAATATGTGCAAAATTTAACTTTTTCACCCTCTAGACCTAGACATTAAACAGGCTTTAATTTTAGACTTTGCCAGTGGATGAGATGAAAGTGGCGCTTCCTCCTTTTGGGCATACCAAGGCTCGCTTTTTTTTTGTTTTTCCCCCCCATTTTTTTTTTTTTATTTTCCAAGCTTTTTTTTTTTTCCTTGCTCCGTGCAGAGCAGAGAAAACCACAACATCATTTCCCTGTCCCGCTGCCACCCCGGCCGAGTTCCATCTCCCACCACCACTGGCGGTGGGTGACCACCGAAGCGCAGCTCAGCTTTATCCATCCCTCAGCTCCGCCTTTCCCGCTCCAGGCCGTGGCTGAACCCTCTGCTCTCCCCGTGCTGAGCTCACCAAGTCCACCCAGGCGGGAGCTCCATGTGCCAGGAGCACTTGATCCATTGAAATATTAAATTTCATGCTGCAGCCTCCAGTTATGTGACCCGGAATGTCTGACCTGATGTCAGAGGGGGCCTGGGGCTATGCAGATATTTCCCCAAGGGCGCCCTGCCCTCTTTCCACCAAAGGAATCCGATCCAGCTACAGGAAAGAGCAGGAATTTTCAGCTGTCCCATCCCCTGTGAGACAGCCTGTGCTGCGTGAGTCTGATGTAAGGTGTTCCTCACCCACTCCCTTTCTCCTCTGTGCCTCTCTAGGTACTAATCCTGCACTAATTTCTGCAAATAGCCACGTAAGGGATATGCAGTTTTCCTTTTCCAGCTTTTCAGCCAACACCTCACACGGGCTCCAGATTTGCAAGGTGCTGAGCAGCCCTGGTACCCACAGAAATCCAGGCTGGCCCAGATCCTCATTTTGCAGAATTTCACTGCGTTTGTGGGATTTGCTTCATCCTTCATGGAAATCCTGACACCTCTGGGATCGGAGAGTTCCACCTCAGCATCCATCCTACAAAGAACTGCACATGAAGCAGGGAGATAATTCCTGATGCCAGCACTCACAGGAGCTGGGAGTTGATCCCTCCTCCCATATCTGTTATCCTTGTGATTTTAACTGGCTACAAAAGGGGAAGTCCAGAGCTCCACCAGCACCAGGAGAAGCAGGAAAATGCCTTTCAAGTTTATTTTCTTGCCATCAACTGTTTTCAAGCAAGGGGTGATTTTTAATGATCAAAGGGGCTTGAAAATTAAGTATCTGGGTATAGAATTATTGCTGCTATTATTTAAAGAGCAGCATAATAAAAAGACTCGGTTTTTTTCGGACTTTAACAACTCAGAGGTGGAAAAAACCCTCTCAGAGTTTTTGCAGATGCTGAAATAGGCCTGGCTTGTGCAAAATGTCACCCCTGAATGGGCTTTTGCCCCTAAATGACACAGATTTCACAGCTGCCCGGTCTGTCTCCACTGTGCAGGGACACATCTCCAAGTAGCTGTTGCTGGGCTGTGGGTGCAGATATTCCAAACATTCACATGTTGCTGATGGAAAAGTGCTTTTTTTTTTTTTTCTGGCCTTTTAACAGTGTGGGTGCGAGTGTCAGCCAGCAGTTGTTTCACCTGGCTCGTCGTTTGTCCACATGGCATCCAGAAACTGCTTCATCAGGCCAGGAGTGAAAAGGAGAGCACGGAAGGAAAGGACAGACTCAACGCTGGGGGATGGACTCAGGATCTCCTCTGTTCCTATCCCAGCTCCGGCTGGGATCCCGTGCTTCGCTTGGGGTGACACTTGTAAACCCCCTGCGTCGTCACCCCAGTTCAGGAAAAGCAGCAAGAACCTGCCCACCCCACCTCTCCAAACCGACTTTGTGAGAATTAAGATTCCCTGAAGACGGAACCCAGCCCCAACACTCGCCCCAAACCCACCGCGGTCGCCCGAAACTGAGCGGCACCACGGAGATAAGCAGAGCCACGGAGTCATTTGGGAAAGTCCAGACAATGAGCTCGTCAATCAGAGCTGATTCCAAGGCAGAATTCCAAATAAATGCTGCTGAAGCCACTGCTGCGGCACCCCCGGCCAGCGGGGGCTGCAGCGCTCGGGAGCAGGAGCAGCCCCAGAGCGGGCCGCCCTTCAAAAAACAGAACACAGCCCTGAAAAGCCCCCGCAGAAAGCAGCAGTGTGAGCGTTTCAGGGCTCTGAGATGCCCTTCGAGCCAGGCTTTTGTCCGAGGGAAGGCTTTTCCCTTCCAGCCCTGCCTCACTTTCAGCGCCCGCTTTATCAGCGCTGCTTTTCGCCTGCCGCGTGCCCAGATGCCGCAAGAACGGGCAGGCTGCGGCTCCAGCTGCAGCCTCCCGACATCAAAAGGCCCCCGTTGACTCCAGCGGGCACTCGAGCAGCCCTCCATAAATCACTGGGAGCCACTGACTGAACAGGCAGCCCCTCCTGCATAGAGCAGGGACTCGCAGAACGCCCCTGAAGTTTCCTCGCCCTGTTCCCTGCAGCCCCGCGTGCTTGGGGGCACGTCCACCTCCGCTTCAGCTCACAACCTCCACGCTCTGAGAGCTGCCAAAGAAGGGGAGAGCTCCTGGAGGCATGGCCCTTTTTGGGGCGCTGCGTCATCTTCGCTGTGTTTTCTGGGAGCTGGGCATTCCCACAGCAAGGCCAAGCAGCTGACCCCCAGATCCCGGTTGCTGGAGCAGGCTCTGCACTGGAGGGAGGTTTGTCGGCCACAGCCTCCGATTTAACACCCGGGTTCTCTGCCAAGCCTTCCGTGCCGCACAGAGGAGGCCACTGCAGCAGAACACCTCTGTACGAGGAGGCTGAATTCTTCCCTCAGCTGCACACGAGCAGCTTTTTGACCTAAGGATGCAGGTGGTAAAGCCAGGAGGGAGAATTTGGTTTGACAGCCTCCAAACCTTTTCCCTTTCCCGCCCAGTGCTATTTGTTCTGCTGGGTAATCAGGGCGAACAGAATGGAAACGCGCAGCACTGAGGCCTCCTCAGTTATCCCGAACGTCACGGGATTTGGGAATGGCAAATCTCCCGGTGACTGTGTTCAACAGCCCCTGCTGCTCCCATCCATGCTCAGCCTGGATTCGCTCCTCTCCCTCCAAGCCTGCAGCTCTCTGGTGCTCAGGAAACACAACCTGAGGGATTTCTCTGGCAGCTTCTCCTGGTGTTTCTCACAGTGGGTGGAACCCGGGCCCAGCTGCCATGCGAGCTCCGGGTAACGCAGTCCCACGAAAACACGGCTCATCCCTCGTTCCGGGAGCACTGCAGAACATCGAAGGAAGAACGTGAGCTGTTCTTTGTGCCGAGGGAGAGGGGTCACACTGCGATGATCCGATGGAGAAGAGACCTCTTGGCACAGCTCCTGGGCAGAGCCGAGCGGTGCCGCCCTGCCCCGTGGCTCCCAGCACACCCAAGGTGCCGTGCCACCAGCCCCCGAGGTTTCCGTACCTTTGGGGAGGTTTTAAATCACACTGCAGACGAGCAGGGGTGGTTTACAGCTCGCTGACAATGCCCCATGCTTCAGGCATCAGGGCCGGCACTGAGGAGCAGCCCTGGAGAGCTCTGTTTTTACGAGCGTTTCCCAACACAGCGCCAGGAACGCGCAAGCGGCGCTCACACCGACACCCGCCGGGATCAGGGGGTGTTTGTCCCCTGCCACAGTTGGCCCAGAAGCGCTCCCAGCACTGCAAGCAGCCCACGGGGATGAGCTCTCTGGGGAAGGGCTGCCGTCTGTCCTCGCTGGGGGTTTTATGGCTGGTTTGGGGCACTGGCAGAGCGTCTGTTCCCAGACCTGCTCCTCCCTCACTTGAGAAGTTGTTTGCCTCATCGAGGGGCCAGTTTGCTTGTTTAGAAAAGGAGATTATGATATTTATTTCCCTGCAGAGATGCAAAGCCTCGTCAATCGTTACTTAAGCAACTGAGGGTTTTTATTTGGATGAGGCTAAATAGGTGTAAAATTATAGGGGGGATTAAGACAGATTAAGGGGTGCCTGTTAGCCAGAAATGACTCCTGGTGGGCTGGGAATATTTCCAAGAGGCTAAACATAACTTGCAGCAGCAGCACAGAGCAAGCATCTTGTGCTACCCTGTGCTTAGAGGCAGCACCTCCAACAATGCCTTGGAAACCTTCTCCTGCCCTGCTGCCCACAGGCCCACACCTGATGACAGCTTGAGTGACCACACTCAGCTGTCCCTGGAAGTGAGATCTCTCTTTGGCACTTGGGCTGAAGGGTTTCGCTCCGTAGCAAGTGGAGATGAGCCTCAGACCCTGCTCACTGTCAGAGCCCCCTGCACCATCACTTTCAGCAGCTTCACTGCCCACAGGTCCTTATCTTGGATCCACCCCCCGCGCTCCTCACGGCGTGGGACTCTTTTAGACCAAAGTTATCGTTCTGAAAAAGGGGTGTCACATCCCTTCTCTGCGTGCTGTCACAACAGAGCGGCTGCAGCCCCTGGAAGGGATGGTGTGCAAGTGCAGTTTATCAATAACACCCTATCAGCGTTATCAGTAATGCTTTATCAATAACACCCTATCAGCGTTATCAGTAACGCTTTATCAATAACACTTTTGCATCCCTTCGCTCATCCCAGCGCTGCCTGCTCCATTAGGAGGAGACAATGCCACCTTTTAGCCATCACAAAGCCCCGTGTGTGCCTTTTTTCTTGGACCTCTCACATCTCGAGGGTGGCAACAAATCAGAAAGTGCAAAGGCTGTGAACACTACCGGGGAATAATATTTCTAAAAAAAAAAGCAAAAAACCCCAATCTCAGCATTTTATTTCCCTCCCCTCGACTTGCTCGAAAATTGTGCAACACACAACTATTTCAGGCCAGATAACACGCAAGCTGCAGTTACAAAATTGCGAGGCAGCACTGGATTACCTCTGGACTGGATGTTTAAAAGGAGGGATTGCTTATTTTTTTGAAAGAATAGGGGAAACTGTGATCCTTTCAAATATTTCTGAGGTCCTGGGATTTCTGGTTGCGTAACAAGCAAAAACTTCTCTTGAGTCATTGTCCCCTCCCCTTGGTAAGTTCTCATTTGTTTTCACACACATGACATATCAGCTTCCTACATCAGTGGGTAGGAAGATCGTACCTGCTTTAAAATCCTTTATAATGCTGCTTCTCCTTCCCTCAAATAATTTTTTTTTCATTTTAAAAAAAACCCTCTCAGGTAATCAGTCAGCCCACAGATCCGAAGAGAATCACTGTCTCCTGACAATGACATATTGCCTGTATTTCGGGAAATCCAAAAAAAAATCAGGGAGTATATTTACTGAACTGATCTGTACCTGGAATCCTCCTCTCGATACTGCAAAGGCACACGGGGCCTGTGTGGAACACAAACCTCGCAACACAAAGTGAGATTCTGAATAAAGGGCAAATTTTTTCCCGGTTTTTAGAAGAAACTGAATTGTGACACTCGAAGCGTCACGCCCAAACCTCCTCCACGTAGCTGTGCCTTCAGAAAAGTTTGCCTTTGGGGTGAGATTTAGGGCTAGGGTGGGTGCAGCATGCTCTGGGTGAAAGGAGGAGTCCACAGAGGGAAGCAAAAAGCAAAGAGATCCCAAAGGCACAAGAGCCTGAACAGCAGCACCTGGAAATACCCGCCTTCCTCGTCTCCCTATCTCTGCTGTTCTTGAATAAAAACATAACAGTGGGGGGGTTTTTTGGTCAGTCTTAGAGAGAAACAGCTCAGCCCTTGGATTGCAGGAGGCAGAGAACGGCCACGATCCCATGCAAAGGCTGTGATCCCTGGGGATCTCCTGCTCCTGCTCCCCTCAGCTGCTCAGCACTGCTCAGCCCCTGTCCGTGGTGGGCTGTGTCCCAGCCCGGCACTTCAGCCACAATCAGCTGTGCCTTTTTCACTCTTAACACTCGAGATACAATCCTTGGGTCACCGTGTTTCTGTCCGGAATCAGGGAGGTGGGATGGGAGCGATGGGATGCACACGAGGATGGAGCACAGGTGGCTCAGCTTCCTCATGCCCTGCAGGAGAGCTCTGCTCCCCGGGCCACCCTCCTGCCCCGAAGTGCCTGGAGCAACCCAGGAGCTGGATGCTGCCCCGAGGTTCTCCCTCTCTGAGGTTTCCAGCAGCCCCAGCGTCCATCCCACCCAAATCCAGGGAAAGCCAAGCGCTGCCCTGCTCCGGTACAACACCACGTCCAGCAGGGAGGCAAAGCTCCCTCCTGGACAGGCTCAGGAGCCCTTTCAGCTCCCAGTTTTGTCCCCTGAGGCTCTGCTCATTCCCAGGGCAGCTCCTGACGAGGGTTTCTCCAGGACAACCGGGAATTTGTGCCAACAGAAACTGACCCCAGCTCGGAAAGGAGGGGTCCCCCTTGTCTGTAACACAAGCCCAGCACAGCCAGGGATGTTTTCTCTGTAACCAGATCCTCTGACTGGAGCAAAAGGGGACTCTGTTGGGAGCCAGACTTGCCTCCCTCCAGCTTCCCGTTCTCCCTTTCCAATACAAGGGATCCCTTCTCACCCTAAAGGAGCCCAGCAGTGCAGCCCTGTTCTCAGCCAGCCTACCAGCCATTCCCACACAGAAAGGGCTACAGCTTTCAACATCCAGAAACAAGATCTAGATTTCAACATCTAGAAACACCAGCCCCTTCTCCTCTTCCTGCTCCACAGCTCACTTTCAGCTCCCGAAGGACTCCCCTGATTTTATCCAGAAAAAAAAACCCCATGAGTTTCAATGAGAGCTCGCAGCCAAAATCTGTATTTTGTTACACAGAGGAACAGCTACTAAATGAAAACTCTCCTAGCTGTAGTACAGGTCAGTACTCCTCCAGAAACCAAATGATCAGGCCATGTTCCTCATTAAACAACCCACAGCATGAACACCAATATATTCTGTTAGCCTGGTGCTGCTGAAGGATCCTCCAGCCCCCTTTTCTTATCTTGGCCATAGCCTCTGGCTGTGGTTGCAGATTTAAAGAGATGGGTTAGAAGTTGGTGATTTCCACACCAGGGCTGAGAGGCCACTCCGGAAATGGACAGGAAAACAAAAGAAGAGTTGGAATGAGACGAGTTTTAAGGTCTCTCCCAACCCGAACCGTTCTGTGATTTCTAAGTGGCAGGGGAGGAGCCCCCAGAGCACTGGGGGGGTGTCTGCAGCACCTGCTGCTCCCTCTCTGCCGTGGTGACCCAGACCAGCACATCCCATTGTCTGCTGGGACCACAGGAAGATCCATCCCCACACACAGCACATCCCAAGCCGCTTCTCCAGCTCCACGCTGGCCTCAGGAGCTGCCGGTGAACCAGGAAACCCGCACTGAAAAACAAACCAGTGCCACCCAGGAAGAGAAAATGAACAATTTCCCCAAGGAGGTGGCTCCGAGGGGACCCGGCTTTGTGGGGATAATTGGGAGGAACAAATGGCAAACCACAGTTCATCCCATCGCATCCACCCCAGGATGGGCCCGGCATTTACACTGGCTCACACCAACCCCCCCTTGGGCACTTGGCAGGAAATAAGAGGCGACTGCAGCAGCCCTGAGCCCTTCTGAAAGCAGAGCTGGATCACTGTGTACCGAGGGAACCGTGCCACCCATGCCAGCTAACCCTGCCCCAAGAGTCCTACGAGGAAGAACCCCTACGAAGTAATGAGAAACTCAAACCAAACACAAGGCTCTTTTCTGAAGGGCCATTTATCCTCGGAGGGGAAGCAGGAAAACACACATGGCACCACTCGGAGCTGCGTGCTGCCTGCTTGGTACTGCGAGTTCTATTTTCACATTTTTATAATTATCACATAATGCATAATGTGACACAGACCAGGAGACGTCAGCTCTGTGCAGAGCCAAACTGAGCGCAGGCAGGCACCGCTTGGGCCCCGCAGGGCAGCCAAACCCCGAGCTGCTCCTCCTGGCCCCCTCCCAGGAACACCAGCCACGTCCCTGTGCCCCGGGTCACCCCCCCGGAGCAGCACAGCCCTGCCCGGCGCAAAGCTGCCCCTGCCCTCGCAATCTGCACAGGACAAACCCCTCGTGCTGCATCCAGGGGGTTTGAACGAGGTGTCAGAGCCTGCAGTGGGTCACAGCCTCTCCTGGACATTCCCCAGCCTGCAGAGTCAGGTTTCCAAGCCAGGCACGTGTACTCTGAATTCAGAAAGCCCAAACACAGCCCCGAAGTGCCCTGCGGGGTCTGGCCAGAGCCGTGTCCTCAGGGCACGTGGTCATCCTGGCAGGACACCCACAGCCTGCTCCTGTGCCTGTGCCCAGCCTTGTGAAATCCCCGAGATTCTTACTGGACACACGGGATAAGTGAGCCTCGCCACACAAACACTTTGCAGAAGTTTCCATTCAGGGCTTCAAGCTCCTTCTCCTGAGGGTCCCTGCCCAGGCTGGGACCCCTCTGGCTCTGTGTTCCCCCATTCAAGGATCTCCTGTTCTCCAGTCCCTCTGGCACTGCCCTTGGCACCCCCTTTGCTCTGCTGCAGCACAGGCCAGCAGCTCCCTCTGTGATCGGTGCTCGCCCTGAGACAGGGCACAAAACGTGGGGCTGGGACTTCATAAATCCTGGGAGATTCACTCCAGGCTCCTGACAGAGGATGGAGGCTCCAGCTCCACGGAGCACCTGGTCTGGTCCTTCCCAGTCTGATGAGGGATCCCTGCCTTGGCTCCAGCATCCTGGCACGGGCACATTCCTGTCACCAGGGCCACTCACACACACACAGAGCTGTGGTTCTCCTTATTAAAGCTCTCATATTCACTTTTCATCCTCACGCTTGATCCCAGCCCTCACTCTGCCATCAGGACTAGCTGGCTGAACCCCGCTCTGGAAAAGCAGAGCCTGTGGCAGTGTGCACTCGAGTTTAGCCACGGCTGGCACCAGGCAGCAACGCTGAGAGATTTCTGCAGCAGGTCCTGCTGAGAAGAACAAAAATTATCCCGAGGAGAGCTTTCTCCTGTGTGAAAATCCCTTCATTTCCACAGAACTGATAGGTTTTGTTCTCCCTCCCCACCCTGACCTGCGAGGCACAGGCAAACGTACAGTGCTGTGGAGCAAGGATGCCCGAGAGGGAGGAATAAAGCATCTTTTTTCCCTCCTGTAGGAAAGTATTGTCCCAGTGACCAGCTGGACTGAGGGGGGGCTCTTCCAGAGGCACTGGCACGCTCTGCTGTTCCTAGACTAAATAGATTGCTGACCTTCTCCAGCCAGTGCTGGTTTGCAGAGAAGCTGTACAAAGCAAATACCTCCCTTCCGAGGCCAAACCCCGCCCGGTGCCAGCTCTCAGCTCGGAGCAGATGTCCCTGCTTGGGCTCCAGAGCCCCCGAGGAGCAGGGGCTCTGCAGGGCCAGGTGTCCCCAGCTGTGCTGCGCAGCCCCTCGGGCAGCTGGAGGGGGCTGGGGGTGTCAGACAGAGAAAATTCCTCGCCGAGGAGGTGGGAGTACAAGCACCGCTCGCTCAGGGGTGCTTCAGCCCCTTAGTGTGAAGCCAAAGAGTTGCTGTGTAACCTCGGGGAAGTGGCTTCAGTGTTTAAGAGGCAGAGTTGAGCAGCGCAGCCGGGTCTGGGCTGAAGAAATCTGCTCTGGGAGGGAGTGTCCTTTGTCAGGCAGAGAGAGAAAATGTGATTTATTATTAGAGATGCATTAGGGAGAGAAATGGGATTCAGCAGTGCTGAGGTGGCTCCTAAGCCTGACACAGGAAAAAACTCGAGGCTGAGTAAGGACCCTCCTCCTGAGATCAGCTCGGTTGGTCAGAGCATGACATGATGAAGCTTAATTTAGGAACTTCTCTCCCAGTTCCTCCACCCCAGTGACCATGGAGTGCTGGGCGCTGCCCAGAGGTGCAGCACAAACACCAAAGCACCAGCCCCTCACCCCAGGGAATCCAAGATTCCACGTGATGCCAAGCAGGGAGTGAACGGTAAAGAAACCTGTCTTGAGTCAGGTAGAACAAGCAGCCAGGTCACGCACAAAGGGGGAAAGCCAGCAGTCTGTGCACTTCTTTCCTGCTTTCAAGAAACTTGCAGCATCAGGCAAAATTGGAGCTCTAACCCAGCAGCAATGAAATCGCCTTTCACAAAAAAACCTCTGCCTGCATCTGAGCTCTGCCTGCATCTGGAGGCTGAGAACACTGCCAAGGCTTTAACCCTCTGCTGTTAACAGAGAGAGATATTGATGAGCGTCCCTCTGGCGAAGGAAACCAAATGGTGTTTTTAACCTCAGTGGATTCTTTGCAGCTTTTCAATTCCTGAGCGGGGCTGGAGCTCCAGACGGGGCTGTAATTGAGATGCATTATCCTCTGCCTCCGAAACTTTCCCAGGCACACATGTGCACGCACAGACTGTGCATTCAGCTATAAATACATTCCGTACCTGCACAGGCATTAAGCTGCTGCTCAGGGGCTGTCTGGACACTTCCCTGCCAGCTCTGCAGTCACAGCACTCAGCACTGCCAGCCCAACGTGACAAATGGAGCACAGACATCCGGCTGGAAATCTGACCACGGCCACGAAAAGCAGGAGAGGGTCTTTTAAGGACCAGTCCCCTGGAAAGACAAGGATTTGGGGTGTTTTCATCCCAAAAGGGATGGTGAATCTCTTTAACTCCCCTACGAACAAGAGCAGCAACTTGCTGATGAGCCACCCACCCTCCTCTTCACCCTGAACCAGTCACCATCTGTGCCCAGCGCGGCAGAAAATCTCCCTCCAAAATCTTCCAGCCTCCCTTATTATGTTAACCTTGACAAAAGGCCAAATTCCATCAGAACAGGCTGATCCCACTCACAGCACAGCATCTCCTGGGTTGGAGGAGGAGTGTCCTTGAAGGGTCTCAGTGGCTTAAGGGCCTGAAGTAGCCACCACTGAGTGGCATTAAGGACCTGAGCACACCTGAGCTCTGAAGGGCTGGGATGCTCTCCAGACACAGCTCCTGAAACTCTGCCTAAGTGTGGGTTTCAAAGCACAGACCTCACTCAGAAATGGGGGTTCTGTGCAAGCAGGGTTTGCTTAGGGTCAGACCAGAGACTGCAGTGGAAACCTTTTAACAAAATATTGAGCAACAGCTTTAGTCTTTTTCTTAGCCTGGGGGTGTAGATGGGTGCCATTACAATGAGAGGCACCTTTCTAGAGACCTGTAAGCTAAGAAAAATCATATCCTCCTCCCATGGAACACGAGATGTGCCAAGGGTTGCTTCCACCTCAGAAGGGATGATCCATCAGTGAATCCTAAAGCACTGCATGAGAGCTAAACACCTCCAGCAACAGCATCCACCTCTGTCCAGCTGCAGCAGGGAGAAACAATACACAGAAGAGGAAAATGAGGCACAAAAATCTTGTGACTGGCGTCTGAAAACATAATCCCGTAACCAGACCAGTATAGCAACCTGATCACGTGTGATTAGCAGGAGACATTATATCCTTTCCTGGAGAAAAGGGGGAAACTCATTCTGAGGGGAACCAAAGGTTTTTTGGACACAGGAATAAAGTTTACATCTTACCACTGACAAACCCTCACAAATCTAAACTGAAAAGCTGATCAAAAGAGTTTAGAAACGCTTAAACTGGCAAAAAAAGAGAATTTTATCAGCTTTGCACAACAATCAGCGGCCAAAATGTTCATCCAAATTTTGAAATGTTTATTTGAAGCATTCTTCAGAGGTGCTCAAAGTTTTGCTGTCTATCAGTTTGAGGCCCATCATTTTCTTTCTTTTGCACTGTCCTCCCACACCCCTCCTTGTTGAATGAATTTCTGGGTTTGCTTTGCCTCTGGCACACAGTGAAGTCTCACATGGCCAAATGTCTTCAGAAGTCTGTGCCCAGCTCAGTCTGAAGGCGTTTTATCTGGACATTCAGCCACCGACCCACTTGCTCTTCAAAGAGCAGAGAAACTGAAGGCTGAGCTGGCTAATTCGGAGAGGAAATAGCTCATTCCGAAGCAGCCAGTGAAGTGACCGCTTTGATTACCTTGATGCAAAATAATGGGATTTGGCCCCGTTGTTATTTTTCCACCAAGCATTCCACAGGAGCCAAGGAAAGCAGAAATTGTATCAGCTTGAGACCACTCTCAGGTCACCAGGCACCTTCCCCTTCCAGGTCCCTGAAGCGCTGGGCAGCTACAGGCACCTCGTGCATGTGCTGTGCTGGCCTCACTTCAGAGAGCTGCACCAGTGAAGGGAGAACATTTTCTTCCACAGGAAATATCAGGGGAACAAAGAAAGAGGTTGAAAAACTGCAAAAGTATCCTCTCAGTGTTCAGGGACTCTACTTCAGCCCCTAACTCCTGTTTGCCCAAGCAGTGCACCTGCTCCTTTTGTGTCTTCAAGTCACAGAGACAGGGTTTTCCAACCCAAGTGTAACTTCAGGGAGGTCAGGATGCTGTTTTCCTTCCTGAGTTTCCAACAGGTTCTCTACTCTTACCTGGGAGCAGGGTGCCACAGCTGCTCCGGATTTCAGAGCAGTGGCTCTCCAAGAACTCAGGTCTGCGTGTTCCAAAAACACAGACCTGCCCCACTCTGACCTCACAGCTGATTTCCCTCGACCTCGAGCACAGCGGAGCCTGTGGGACACAGCTGAGCAATTCAGACCACGTACCACAGAGGGCAATAATCCTTCTACCCATTAATTAGGTGCATTTGTTACTGGAAATGATGCTAAAGTGATTCAAGTGGATGAAATAACAAAAGAAAACCTCTGGAATCAAGAGGCGCTCGCCCAACCCTCACTTGTGCAGATGCCCAGCGGTCTGGCAGAGCTCAGATGCCCTGTGCTGAAATGCCCCTTCCCAAAGAAAAAGCCAAATGTCATCACCACATCACGGAGCGAGTGGGAGTACGGACAGTCTGGCTTGAACTAAACCCTGGAAACCTGAGAAGATTGCCCAGGATTAGCCAGTGGGTAACACAAAACCCCAAAGCCACAATTACCGGGCGAGCAGCAGCCACTCTGCCCAGGCTGCTCTCAGCCATCCCGGCACTGCGTTCGTGGGAAAAGCCAAGTGCAGAGTGCCCGATCCCTCCTGCCCCAAGGCAGCTCCTGTCTGGCTCTGCCCAGGGAAAGGAATGCAGGTGTTCAGTGCTGGCATCGCTTGGAAAAAGCGTCAGGAATCCCACGGGGTGGGCAGCGGAGCAAGGTGGGAGAGGGTCTGACATGCACAGAGCTAAAAAGCCTTAGTGAAGGGGAAGGGAAACCACCCCACACCTGTGCCTATTCCTGGATGTTAAAGAGCCTTTTAGGCGCGTGAGATATTGGGGATCACGCTCGCTTGATGCACAAGAGATGCTTTGAAATGGTCACAGCCTTTTTATTCACAGAAACTCCCTCTGAGTTGCCTTTTCTTCTCTCTGGGCAGGAGTTTACACCGAGGTTTTATTTGGCTTCAGGGCAAACACGATGCCTTGCAGGAAAGCGGTGTCAGACAGACCCCTCTCCTGGACAAGTAATTACGAGAACAAATAGCTCCTTCTTAACCCACAGGGGAGGCTGCCAACCCCTCTCGCTGCTATTCTCGGCTCCCTGGCTCGGAAAGGGTTACGTGCAATCTAAAAGAGTGGCTTGTCCTCCTCGGGCTGCTTGGGAAACCGTGCAGATTCCAGCTGGCAGCAGAGCTGGGCTGGGGATACTCTCTGCAGGTTACCCTGCGGTGGTAACAGGAGACATCCTCTGCCCTCCCAGAGAGGACCGGGCAGGGTGGGGCTGGTTTAGAAGGGTCAGGTGCTCCCCAAAAATCCCAAGCCGGGCAGGTCCTGCCCTGAAGACCCTACAGACTAAATCCAAGGTGGTGCTGCAGGCAGAGATAACGTGGTTTTCAGGATAAATATCTGGACTGCTGTGAGTTCGGGGGCAATTTTGATGCCAGACCTGGGTGCAGTGGTTGGAGCACGGGGAAGTCCTGGAAGCAGGAACAGCAGCTCTCTGGGGCTCTGTGGTGCTCTGTCTGCCTCTGAGTGCAACTAATTTCCAGCTGGGATGTCAAAATTTTAGTTTTGACTACGTGCAACGTTTTAGATTTGCTGTGAAATCTCTGTATTTCCCACTTTGTTTCCTAAATCCACATGGAACATCCCTTGTGCTTTAGTTTTAACTGCAGTTCTACTACTGTCTCTGTCAAACAGGCATTGCTTTTGCCTCACCTGAGAATAGGCAGTGTAAGTCACAATTCAACGAGTTTGTAAAGGTTCAGTGCTAAAACATATAAATGTATTTATAAACTACATAAATAAATCCACAGAGGGACAGCCAAAACCTGCCCACAAGATGTCACATCCTTAAATTAAAACTGAGTTGAGCTGCATAAAGCAAGGGGATTTTAAAAAGGTATCAAGCAGTAATTAGGAGTGGTGTCAATGAAGTGAAGGGCAGTTCTTGAGAAATAATGTGCAATTTGCTGCCAGTGAAACTCTCAGAACTTGGCTGCTCACTTTTATTGGCCAGCAAGTGTGAGAAGGTGCTGCTGTTCAAAGAGGACATCCTAGATCCAGCAGGAAGGAGGATAAATCACAGAGCAGCCATTCATTAAAGCAGTAAAAACTCTTCCCCAGAGCTGTGTGGCTCCTCAGAGAGCAACTGATCACATGTTCTCAGAGGTATCTGGTGAATTCTCTATTTTTGGGCACTTCCCTTTCTAACTCTGCTACCTGGAATGCCTTTTTTCCCCCCCCTCAAGGAAACCCGGAGGCAGAAAGCTGGACACCGAGAGGGAATGGGTGAAAAAAGAGGGCTCAGTTTCAGGGAAGCTTCCTGCAGTTCAGCTGTTCCTCACAAAGCACCTCGGCTATCAGGACATCCTCTGACCATGCCTCTGAGCTTTCCTCTCAGGAGCTCCAGCAAGGACTCACAGCAGTTCTTCCCCCAAAAGCTTCACACCTTTGAAACCTGATGCATGAACAGGAGGCTCTGCTGGGATTCCCAGTCTGCCTCACTCGCAGGGCAGATCGAGGTTCTCTCTTCCCACGACATCTGAGGCTTCTCCTGGAGCATCTGAGTGCTCTGGTGCAGAACAGCACCAGAAAAGGTGCTGGTAGAAAAGATGTGAGCAGGGGCAGGATCACCTTTAAATTAAAGGGGTAACAGAGAGAGAAGAGGACAAATGGGGGGAGGGCAGCGAGGGACAGGAGTGGCACCCTGTGTTATACTCGATGCAGGACATGCCTTATGATCCTGCTCTTGGTCCGGGCAAAACTCATATCCAGCCTTGGAAAGGGGTCCGTGTCAAAAAAACACGAAACAAGGCTCTTGTCATTCACGTTTTCCTAATGAACTGGAAACGCAGACTTTATTCCTGGAAAGAAATGGGAGATCACTCCTCTTTCTCTGTGTGAGAGTGGGGGAAAAAACCCTTCAACCTTCCAAGATGTGGTTTGCAAATTCCCCCTCTCTGACAAGCTCTGGACGAGTGAGTATTACCAATAATCTGTGCTGTCCGGGAGAAAATGGAGAAGCGTGAAGACAAACCAAATCCTTGTGATGAGACCATGGGATGGCTTCGGCTGTGCCTGGAGTCCAACAATCACTCCTGCTCCCCGTTTTCTGAGCCCATCCGTGGGCGGGGCAGCAGGATGGATCCAGGAGGATCCCTGGCCGCACACCTCACCTCCACCACTGCTGCAGGAAAGGCTCGAGGACACATTCCATCAGTGCAGTCAAAAAGAAATTGCCCTCACTGGGATCCTACATCGGTGCTTTTATGGCGTTGGGGTGTAATAAATAAAAGTGTCTATTTATCCTCTTCCATTTCTTGTTGAAAAGCAGAGCCCCTGTCAGAGCTGAGGCGAGCTGCAGCACAGAGGGGACATTATTCTCAGCTTTGGATTAAGATCAGTATTTTAATGAAAGCACTTATTAGCCCCAGCTGGGGCTCAATTTTCCAGTGAGTTGGGAAAAAAAAAATATATTGCCCTGGCCATTCTTCTCTGGGGATTGCACTGAGACATCTGAGAGTATCAATTACTGATCATAATTCTCTATTGGAAACGAACAGCTGGGGAAAAGCCGCTGGCTGGAAACGACTGGATTGCTTTACATCTGAAACGATAGTTCCTGGCTGGTTTGTGTCCATTTTTTTTCCCGCTCTGGGATGCTGACAGCTCTCAGTGGGCTGCAGGAGCCCTGCCCTTGCCACCCTCTCACTGATGCCCCCTCAGCACCCAGCAGAGGGGCACTGGAAGTGCAGGGAAACCTGGATCATGCAGGGCATTCTTCAGCCAGCAGAGCTAAAAGGCCTCCGCCTTCCTGCTGCAGTTCTGGGGTGGAGGAACAACCACAGGGACACAAGGGGAACACAGATGCTCACATGCCCCCTTGGAATGTTTGCACCTTCTGGTGATTCAGGCACCCAGGCCCATCAGAACAGGCTTAGGAAGGTTCGTGACTTCATGCAGGGATGAAAGGAAGGTGAAGGAGCAATGCTGGAGGGGGCAGTGGCACGGAGGGGTCTGCACGTCCTTGAACACAGAGAGCTTTTCTATGGACACGCACAGGAAAACAGACCCTGAGCTGGAAGCTGCCAGTGGGAAGTAAAAGTTAATTCCATCTCAAACCTTTCACAGTTGCTGCATGCAGAAATGGATGAAAGCAGAGCAGAAGAAGCTGTTATTTCAAAGTCAAACCTCACAAAACGCACACGAGTTTCATCAGGAGGGGCAGAGCCCTGCTTGGGTCAGCAGGGAGGGTTTGCAAAGGAAGTGGCACAAGGGCCAGGTGCCCACGGCAGCGGGTGTGATGTGTGGGGTGTGGGCAGAGCCACCAGCCTCTCCCCCGCGGCCCCCAAGGGTGGAGGAGGTGGCAGCACTTCCCTCCTGCCCCGAGGGATGGAGCAAAGGGTGGAGGCAGAGACACCCACAGATGTGTGCCAGCAGTTTCTGGGAGAGTTTAAAGCTGTCTTCACGTGAACAGCTGCACTGACCCGTAATGGATGGGCACTCCCAAAGGCAAATTTCCCAAAGAACAGGCTCTGTGTGTGTGTACCACACGTCTTTCCGGGGCTGGGGGCTGTGTCGGGGACAGGGGGACAGGAGGGCAGCCCACTCCAGCAGTGGCCAGGTTGAAGGCTTCATGTTCTTCCAGCTGTGGTGGCTGGAGTTATTTTTTTCTCCTCCTGGAATGTCAGATCTGGGTGGGTTTTGTCAGAATATCAAATCAATAAAATGCTCTATCTGGGAACCTGTTCTCTAAATGCCGTGGAAAAAAACCCCACAGGCTCCAGGAGCTGGTCCCCAGCTAGCCTGGGACTAGGGAGCTCAGGAATTTCACAAGAAAGAGAAGGAAATCCCAGGCATGTTGGCCTTGAGAATTGTGCTCCTGCCTGAGGTTTGATTAACTTTTTAATTCCCCTCCTCATCCCCACGAGCAGCTCATCCCAGCTGACCCGGCAGCCTGGTTCCCTGCCGGGAACAGAAGGGAATCTGCATGAAAACCAAACCTTGGATGACTTTCCCACCTTTCAAAAGAGCAAAAAAAAAATCCTCACTGCTGGCCCTAGAACTGTGACAACCCAGGGCTGAGGAGGCACCTGTTCAGACCCAAAGCCCAGCCAGTCTGACACGATCCATTCCAGCTCCCAAAACCCCTCCAGCCAAGGGACACAGCGCCCGCAGCTGCTCCCAGCCAAAGGCAGATGCTAATCCTCATCTCCTGGAAACAGGCAGTGAGCACCTGAAAAGAAACCCGGTCCCAGCATCACACAGACCAGCCATTCAGCCCAGGCCAGTCCCATTAGATTTGGTTGACAAAAGAATCCAACGTGCACATTTATAATTTGCCAGGGGATAAAAAAAAAAAAAAAAAAAAGGAAAGGGGGGAAAAAAAAATGGGAAGCCAAGCTTTCCCCTTCTGAATGGAGAGTGTCTGTGGCCCAGCCTCCCTCCTCGTCAGCAGACAGGGTGGAATTCCCAGGCTACGGGGGAGATCTCCTGGGGCTGATCATGTTATTAAAGGCATGTTCCCAATCAAGAAGGCTGGGATGAGGCATAATAATTGCATAGGCTTCCTGAGAACCGGCTTAATATCCCTCCAGACTGATTTAACCTAGTTTCTCATTCTGCTTTCACATCAAAAAAATGAAGGTCTGTCTATATCTCGATATGCTGCAAATCAGGAAATGGAGGCGTATGGTATATCTCATCCTCCCCTGCCTGGAGCTCTCCGAGGCACGCTGCCAAGGCATTGTGTCAGCAAAGCTCTGCTGATTAACGCTGGGAGAAAGGGAAACCAGTGGCCTGTTAAAGGTCTGAGAGTCAGGAGCCATCTAATCCCGGGCTGGCTGGCACGGGCTCTGCGTCCTTGAAATTGGTGGGGAATAATTAGTGTCATTACCAGCTGGCACTACACGTCTGCCGGGCACTAAGGACAATCGAGGGCGGAAAGTTTTGTAGGCTCAGGGCCACGGCTGGTTATAATTCTCACTAACACAAGAACACTGGGAAATGTGCCCGTGTTACCGGGCAAGTGCCCATCTTCTGCTCCACCTTTGGAGCCTCTGGAGCACCTTGAGGCAGTCCCAAAGTCCAGAGATTTCCCTTTCCAGCTGAGGCTGTTGTCCCTCTGGAAGAGACCCCATGGGCTGCTAGGAGAGACCACAGACCCTGTGCCTGCCTGATGCTGCACGTGATGGGAGAGACAGAGCTCATCAGCTCCTGCAGCAGGGATCCACACTGCCAGGGGCAATAAAAACAGAGAGAAACCCAGGCTCCATCCCCGGGGTAAATCTCAGGGCCACAAAGCCACACAGAGGGTCGGTGCAGACTCCCCAGTCTGGCTGGTTTGCAGAAGCATTGGGGTTTTTCTGTTCCCTGAGAGCTGGGTCAGCCTTTCCTGCAGGAACAGCCACCAGTCCCGGCTGTGGCATCAGCACAGCCCGTGCCGGTGTCAGAAAGGTGCTGGAGGCTCTAAAGTTATCTTTAGACTGTGCCACACAGTCAGGCTGTAATCACAACTGGCCTTCTTCATTATAAGTGCTTTTCAGCCTTTACTAAGGTGCTCTGCAGGCCAAGACACTATTTTATGTTCAATGTGGCCAGTTTGGACTTGCAAGTCCAGCTTTGAAAATGCAGCTCTCTCAGAGTGCAGTAAAAAGCCACCTCTGGGGTCTGTAAGAGCACAGACCTTGCAAATGCATCCCCAAACTGTGCACAACACTTCTGGGAGGTTGCCTCCCATTGCTGAGCTGGCTCAGCGTGGCAGAACCTCTGTGTGACAACTGGGCAAGCCACGTTGGATGCCACATGTTTGTGACCCAAGAGAGCATTTGCAAAACCTTTAAAAAAAAGGAAAAAAAAAAAAAAAAAAAGCAGCAGATGAATTAAATTAAGGGACTCAGTGTCATGAATATGAATCGCTGCTCTGAGCCCTCCTGGTGAATACTAAACTCGGATCCCAAACAAAGCCACACCGTGTCTGGCTCAAGCAGCCACGAGATCCCCAGACTTCCCTCAGCTCCCTGGGATCCAAGGCAGGAGGAAACAATCGTCCCTTAAAACACGTGGGAGCGATTCCCAGGTTTCTTACTCACTCTGGGCTCACTCCTTACTCCCACTGTGGCAGTGGCAGCTTTATTTGAGCTCACAGCCCCAGCCCACACTCTGGCTGGTCCAGAGGCCACCGTCCCCAGCAAGAAATCAGCTCCGAGTCCAGAGCTTCACTAAAATTGCTGGAATCACTCTCTGCTCCTTGCTGCATCCCATGGCAGGACAGGGCAATGGAAGACAAACCCTGAGCAGACGTGGGTGAACACAGAAAATCTACAGGCCACATTTTTGGCAGATCCCGGCCTACATAAACAAACAGGCAACGCGACCTGAGCTCCCATAAATTTCCTGAAAATCTTTAATGACCCTAAAGGCTTGACAAAGTGTTTCACAGCAGAGGCAGCAGCCAGTAATTACGGGTTTGGAATCTGTGGAGTTGCAAGCCGAGGTCCAGCTCAGAGACTGCAAACGCAGGCAGCAATAACAGCTCTTTCAGAGCACAGCACACGTCTCTTGCCACCACGTACCCTGGTTTGTGAGCTGCTGTGTCCCTAGCCAAGCGTGCTGTCGGCAGGAGCGTTAATCAAACGGCAAAATACATTAAATATAGAGACACATCCTCAGGGATGGAGCTGCAAAGCGTTGTGAAAGCGTCAGCTGAGTGCTGGGAGACCATGATTTAGCGAAAAATTATAAAGGGGCAGCTACAGGCTGCAAAAGCCAGGCTTCTACTGGGATTAGGATGTCCAGGAAAGGTTTGGGACCTGCCATCATGCGGGAGGGTTGTCACTGCTGTGCCCTGCTCCCAGGATCCACGCACAGGGAGCCCAACACCACATCTGCAGGCGGATCCACAGCAGCTGCGGCAGGTTTAGAAGGGGGGAAGGGGAGAGAAGGGTCACAGCTCCCACGGGCACCCCTCAGGCTCAAGGGGAGCCACAGTCTCTGCCTGGTTATTCAGCTCCTCAGCTCTGGGGAGGACACTCCCACAGGAAAACACAGCCTCACATGTTGCTTGGAGTGGCTGCCAGTCCCAAATTACTCATCACATCGCTCTGACTGCCTTTAAAATGTTTTTCATCAGCACTTTGGTCATCTTCTCACTTTTATTCGTGGTGCTGTTTGCAGAGCCCCTCTTTAAAGCCGACTGACAGGTTTCAAAAGCGAGCCAGCCTGTTAGTTTTTCCTTCTGCCAGTCATTACACAAGAGTAGTGCTTGAGATCCAAGTTTCTATTAAAAAAGAGGACTAAATTAAGCTCTTGCATGAGGTCCCTAGAGATGCATCAGTCAGTGCTTTCTTACACACTCCTTTTACAGAACAGCGAAGTTTGTGTACCAGCCCAAGCACGGCTATTCAACTGTCAAAGCCCCTAGAGCCACATCAATCCACAAAAGAGCAACCAAGCTCCTTTGAAACTTCTGCAGCGAGGCAGCAGAGAAGAATTTGACGTTTAATGCTTTAATCATAGAGTTGGAGGCCTCCACTGATCCGTGGTACTGACGGCTGCAGGAGAGCTCGCACCACGGACGGGTGAAGAACTAAAGTTTAGATAAAGGAACTTCAAGGAAAACGAGCTGAAAGGCTCAGTGAGCCCTGTGATTCCGAGCATTGTGTGAGACTCCTTCTGGCAAGTGTCCCTTCTCACAGACCACTGCAGGATTTGTTAGTTGTTTCTACAAAGTTAGAAAGAAAATATCTCACACGCGCCAAAGCAAGTGAACAGCACGTTGTTAATGTTTCCAGAGATCTTTCCACTCCATTGAACCCTTCCATTGGTTCAGTCTGTACAACAAGAAAGCAAATGGCTCAGATTACTTATCTCATTAAAAAAAAAACAAAACCAAAAAACTCTGGATTTTGCCATGCTGCATCCCTCAGTCTCCAGAGCCAGCCCTGGGATGTGGTGAATAATGCAACCCTCAGTCCTGCTTTAGCAAGACAGATGAAGCTCTGACTTGTTCTTCTCTTGCTGGTGTTTTTGGAAAAGGTAGGAAGGAAAAAGCTGCCAGGCAGAAATAGCCTGTGTGTCACTTGAAGCCGATCACAGGGGACCTGCATGCAGAGCCCACTGCAGGCAGTGGAAAGGTTCCTCCCAGCCTCCACGGGGTTTGGCTCAGCCCCACACCAACGTGCTCCTTGCAGGTGTAAGTTTACGTGCTCCTTTTTAAATTGCCTGAACAAAGACTGCCCTCGAGAACCGCCTTAACCACAGCTGCATTTGTCTCTCGCAGGGAGCTTCCACCCTGCCTTCAGCAATATTCCTGGTCCGGGGCCAAATCTCCGAGCCAGCACATCCCTCTGTCTTCTCCTGCAGCCCTGCCCCTTCTGTAGGGCCACATTTCCGAGTGCCCAGCCACACGGGGCTGGCCTGGCTCTCCCCTGCGTTTCCCTGCCTCCATGGCTCACACCGCTGCCACCCCAGCGCCTGCAGAACCACCCCAGCTTTCCTAGGAACTGCAGAGTTAACACCCCACATCAGCATTCCCCCTGGGAGAGGGCTCTGCTCTCTGCTGCTGGCTGGCAGGACTGGGCAGGGGAAGAGTAGTACGTGGTGACAGTCATATAAATTTCTCTTTATATGTATTAATAGCAGCACTTCTTTCATTTTATCCTTTTAGATAATCCCGAGCAAACTCTCTTCTGAATATATCACTTCATATTCCAGAATACTGAATGAGGAACTGGAGGGTTTTTTTATTCCAACTTGAGGTTAAAAATCCAATTATTTTCACTTCTTAGCTTATTTTAGCTGGATCCTAGCTCCAGGAAGGCTCCTCCAGGTAACAGAGATCACTGACAACCCAGAACTAAGATCACCTCCCGAGTTTGGTGCAGGAGGAAGAGGTGCCTGCACTAACAGCAGTCCTGCAAACCAAACGGGAAGTGAAATCAATGTGAACCTTGCCTAAGTAAGTCACTGATGTGCTTGGGTTCCCCCACTACTCCCCAAATGGTCTTTGAACCCTCCGAGTTGTTCAAGCCACTGAAGGGACACTACACACTCCACTGAGCACAGAACCCAAACTTGCACAACACAGTGCTGAGCTCAGAGGGTTAAAGGACGCCCCTGGGAGCAGCAGCAGGGACAAATAAACAGGGAGAACATTCCCTCACCTTTCTGAGTGCTCATTAAGCCTTGGCACAGCTCCAGGTGTGAACTCACTGCACCAGCACTGCCTTCGCCCCGCTGCTGGTGTGTGTGTGCAGTGCAAACAGGGCCTGGCATGGGCAAGGGGATCCAGACGTGCCAAAGGGAAGGCAGGCTCCGAGATCCACCCAGAAAAGGTGGCCTGGGGCTCTTCACGAGCTGGAAGTGAATATGGAATGTGCCAGGGATGATCCGTGCAAGGATTTATTAATTTTGCCAGAACTGGAGTGGCATCCATCTCCAACTCTTGGGCACAGGATGAGGGATCAGGAGAGACTGGCTCTCTGCCTGGCTCTGCTGCTCTCTCCTGCACTGATGCTGTGCCACCTTTCAGCTCTGGGCCTTTCCCCGTGCCTCAGTTTCCCCCTCTGCAGGTCTGGACATCAAAGCTGCTGTGTGTAATTTTTAAAGAAAGGAGAGGAGCAAACCAAAACAGGGATGGATGGATGGATGGAATGGGAAGGCAAATCCTTCCAGTACTGGTCAGCCCTTGCTTTGGCTGAGTAAGCAGCGCAGAGAGGTGGAAGGAAAAGGAACCAGGAAGGCTGGAAGTGCTGGGTTTCAGACGAGTCCACCGTGGCAACGATGTCCCTTTAACACAGGGGACGGTTCCCATCAGCAGCCCTAAGCTTGGTCCTCCTGGGCTTTGCTCCCTGCCAGCAGTGCTCAATGTGCTGCTTTGTCTCTCCGAGAGAACGTGGAACTGCTGCCCCTCATTATTTACAGATGTGCAGATATCTGAACCTGCTCAGCCACCAGACTGAGCTGCGGCCAGAGCCAAGGGAGGTTCACAAGAGGCTTAGGAAGACTATCCTGAGAGATGAGAGTTGGGTTTCTGGTGTTCAATTCACGCCATTTGCCCCTGGAAAACACCTGCTGGTTTCTTCCCTTGCACTCACAGGGAAGCAAAAGACAATTTCATGCTGTTCCTTATCTGCCTCCTCCGTATCCTCCAGTCAGTTCCCACCAGCGGTTCCCTATCAGGTGTCACATCTGGGAGGGATGGAAAGCTGACAGGCAGGGAGATGCCTGCCCAAGCATCTCAGATTAACCATTTCCATGCTTTTCCCTGTGTAAACGTGGGCCTGCTCTCAGGGTCAGCAGTAGGTAAAGAACTGGAGACCGTGGAAGTTCTCCTCAGCTCGGGACAGCGTCGATTGATACGACCCTGGCCCTGCCAAAACTAACATCAAACATGTGCTGACTTAACACTCCTGCAAAATTGTAACAGCACAATGCTGTGACATTCCCCAGAGGGACTCCCTTCAGAACTGAGGCAGGGGGAAGATGGAATGTCCATCCCTAGGGGATGGAATGTGGAGAAAGGGAGCAGGGGACCAGCAGATCCCAAACTGCAGTGAGAGGAGCTGAGTTAAGGTGAGCATTTTGCTTTTACTCTGAAGGATCAAAGCCTTTAGAGGACAGACTGACAATCTTTCAGCGTTGCTCTGTCCGCCCATTTTCTGGGAAAAAGGATCACTAAGGACAGGTAACTTCCTAGTGAAGACTGAACCATTTGGTGGCAGAGCGACCCAGAGCAGGTCTCACATTCCTGCAGGGACCAGTCACACATTTACAAATCACTAAGGTTAAAAAATCCTGGTAATAAAAACCACAAGCTGAGACACTTGGGGCACCCCCACATTTCTGTGCATTTATCTAACACCTGTCAGCTGAGATTCCTCTTTCACCTAAACACACAGAAGCAGAGGGACTTTCAGGGGATCTCTGAAAACAATGGGGACTTAGAAATTTTAAAAATTCCCAGCTCCTGGGCTAATGCCCCAATGACTATTCACTTTCTTAAACACAAGGCAGCTAAGATATGCTGAAGTTACAACAGTGAGGGGTAGGAAATAACAGGATTTACAGGGTTAGGTTTAACAGGGTTGAAGGTTAACAGGATTTTAAGGTTAGGACTTAAAATAACACAGCAAAAATGAAAATCCACAGTCACAAAGGACTGTGTGTATTATCCATTTCTCTCTCCCTGCCTCTGCACAGGCTGTAAATCAACCCAGATCAGGAGATGTCACCAGCCAGTGTCACCCCTGCAGCCCAGAGCCCTGGGCTGGCAGACAGGATACACAGGGGGTTTATTTTCAGGGCCCTGACACTGAGCTGTTACGTGACACCTGGAAGGTCACACCACACTGCTGCTGCTTCTCCCACCAGCTGCTGGGTTAGGTTATGATTATTTCTATTATTTCTACCCCTGCTGCTACAGGCACTACCGAGGAACCCCCCGCAGACACCGGGATCTCATGGTGCACAAATCGCTGCGTGCACAAATTCTGTCCAAAAACTCTTCTCCCAGGGGGAATTTCTGCCCTAAACCAAAGGAAAACAGGTGGAAACAGGCAGAAGTGCTGGCCTGGGGGGGGGGCCAGGGCAGCCCCTCACCCCGGGCTCAGTGTCCTGGCTGAAGGGACCGATCTCTTTTGGGGTTACTAATCATCCCATGGTGTCAGCAACACACAGTTCATGTGCACAGAGCTCAACGCAGGGGATTGAAACACAGGGAAACAGATCCTGAACGCCCAGAAGAAAACCCTCAATCCACGCCTCCAGTCTTCCCTAACAACTGCGCTTTTGCGGATTTGAGCCGCGCTCCGAAGGTCTCCGGGACGAGTGTTTGACACAAAGCGATGCCAGGGAGCACTTCTGCTCGCTTCTGCTTTTCCATGGATGCAGCAACCTGCCTAAAACAACCCCCAGCTAGAAATCCTGGGCTGCACGGCCGGGACTGCTCTCCCAGCACCCCGAATTTCAGGCGCGGGGTGAGCTGCTGGGCGTGCTGTGCCTGCTGTGTGCTGGGATTGATTACAGGCTCTCTCGCACTTCTGTCTCCATTAGTTCTACATCGCAGAGAGCGTGGAACGCAGGCGCTGCCAGCCCGAGACAATTAAGATGTGACATTGTATTTCAAGGACATATGCTCGGGGCGTGTGGTTTTGCCCCCTCCTCTATCAGTGCAAATCCCAAACGGAGCTATCAACAAAAATGAAGGGAGCAATCCTGACCCAGTTTAAAGTTCTGTGGGTTGTTTTTTTTTTTCTCTTTCATTCTTTTGCTTCTCAAGGCCAGAAACGGAACAGAGGCCACAAGCAGAGCTGCCAAAACACATATGCATGTTGGATGCTTTTGTCTAAAGACACTATGAAGTGCTAAAATATTAAATATGTCAAGCAGAGAGGTTTCCTCTGGTCTTCAGAGCTCTGCGAAATGGCAATAAAAATGTAAAAGAGGAATGCTGAATAATCAAATGTGGTTTCTTTTTTAAAATGTAAATAGTAAAGGCTGAGGCCTGGATACTTCATGTTAACAGCAGAGACAGCTCAAGGATTTTCAGCCCCATTCCTTCCCTTCTGCTGGAGGGATCATTTTTGGGGATAAGGGACTTGTAGGGTCCCACTAACAAACACCCTGAATTGTGAGCATCAGGACCAAACATCCTGTATCAGAGGGGTTTTCGCACCATCCAATCCAGGCCCTGAAATTCAGAACGAGCTTGGCTTTGCACTCCCCCTGCCCCGCTCAGAGTTGTTCAGAGCCAGACTTTAGACTCGGGGCTGTTTTCCAGTCCTAATGATCTGCTCAGATCCTGACTTCTCCAGCAGGACTGCCAGTAAGGAGAGGTGCAGAGAGCAGGGTATTTGGAAAAGCAAAGACTCTCCTCAGGTGAACTCAGCGGCGACCCCCGAATCTGACCCCCAAGGTCAGTAAACAGCCCCTGAGTGGCCGTGACAAACACTGCTGAGGGGTGCAAGGACAAGCTGGGACAGAAAGCCCACTCTCCCTCCCCAAACCTGCCGTGCTGCTCATCACCCCTGCTGCCATTTAGCTGTCTGGACCACGCTTCCCCCTCCATCTCACAGCACCAGGGATGGGGCACTCCGAGCCACCAGAGGCTGGGGCTGCAGCAGAGCCCCTCAGCTGTGTTGGTGGCTTGGTGGCACTTGTGCTGCTGCTGTTGTTGTTGTTACTATTATTATTATTATTATTATTATTATTTTTGTCTGCAAGTAAATACCAAGCAATTATGATGTTCTGAAGTGACCTTCTGGAGCATGTGCTCGAGTCCGTGGAGCTCAGCCAAAGCTACTATTGTGGATTTCATGCCAAGGCTCGGGAGAACCCTGGCTCCCTCCCATTGTTTTCTTTGGCCAGGCTCTATGGATTCTCAGCCTGGCAAGAAAGCCCCGTTTTAAAAGTACTGGCACACACCGTGCAGTTTGTCACAGCACGGCCCATGATTTAGGGCCTCGGTTCAGGCTCGACACTGGGCTCTTTTGTTCCGCGGCGCTGGGACACCGCTCGCGACTTCGCGCGAGTTAACCAACGCCAGCCGGCTCCGAGCGCGGCGTGCCCGGGGTGGCAGGGAGGATTCTCCCCCCCCCGAGCGCGCAGTCCGGAGTGGGAATGGGAAATTGAAGCAGCCTGATCCTCCGGGCTCAGGCTCCTGCAGACGAGGCTCTCTAACGCAACGGGCGCTTCGGCGATAAAGCGAAATTGCCGCATACCTGGGTAAAGCCAGAGCTGGAGGAGAGGGATTTGCGCTTTTTTCTCTCTTTTTTTTTT
>VXAZ01004433.1:463348-523520 GCA_013399875.1 Gymnorhina tibicen | reverse complement strand
GGGTGGAGGAGAGGGGTTTGTGTTTTTTTTTTTTTTTTTTTTTTTTTTTTTTTTGTTTAATAGGAACTCATTTTTATTTATGGTTCGACCTCAGAAATAGAGGTGAGGTTTGAAGGGATTTAAAAAAAAATAAATAAAAAAAAATACCCGAACCGAAACCACCTCTCTGGCTCCACAAATCCTTCTTACAGGTCCCTCAGGCTTTGCTAGGACATAGTTATAAGCAAAAAATGACTCTGCAAAAAAACCAGCCCTTTGGTAAAAACCAGCTCTTGCGCAATTTGTGTATTTTGGAAGCCATATTTGACCATTTTACTGGCTAAGGATACCCAAAACCAGACTCTTCCAAATCCTCTGTGCATGGGGAGGAGGGGGAAGAGGGCAAGCTGAATATTTAAAATCAAACCAGTGAAGGAGAAAAGCCTTCTTTTAGAAATAGAGTCAAATAGCTCAAAATCTCTGCACCTTTGCGACTGGCACCGCTGAAACTCAGCAGAAAAATACAGCCCTCTCTGCTGCTCGTGGACTGGAATTAATAAAGCAGCCAGCCCTGAAGTGATTGCCACCTTTTTCACTGTCAAACTAATCGAGAATAATTGAGCACAGTTAGTAAATCACGGGTAAAAATGTAAATGAGGCAGTAAACCAGCTAATCAATGACCATCCTGGATCATATCAGCAGTGACTGAGTCGGCAAATAACAGCAGAGATGAGGCTTAGGCTGGGGTCAGTTCCCGCTGACACTGAGCCTAGAAAACCAAGGATGTGGTTGGTGACACCCCTTGGCCCCTGCAGCCAGTACAGATTCCTCTGGGGTCCAGAGAGACAAGGAAATGTTTCATTTCCTCCATTTATAGTCCTCTGTACCCACTTTGCTACAGAAGGCACTTCCAGCCTCCTCCCAGGAGGGCTTTGGTGGTTGTATTTCATAGTCCCTGTGTGATTGCAGAGAGGACTCAGAGTCTGGGCTAGGAGATGAAAAGTGGTGCCACTCTAATACATCTGACTGCATGAAAGAGTTTCGATTCCAGCTATTACTGTCTCTTTAGCACCTCAAAAGTGTAAGTGAAAAACATCAGAGGAACTGCCTGTATTTCTGTATTGATAAACCAGGGGGGAAAGGAGAAATGTCACAAGAGACAAGCACTACGTGACCCATACTGGAGCCTTAGAGCAGCAATGTTTGGTGATGTCCCCTCTGATCTATATCTCACCCCAGCAGGTTTCTCTGGGCTTCTGGCTGGTGAGTTTGACCCAACAGAGATTTTTTTTTTTCTCCTTTTATGCACCTTGTCTCAGAAAGCATGGAAATTATCCTTGTTTTGTGGTATAACGTTGGAAGTATGGGAGTGTGACAGTGTTCTGCTCGTACCTAACCATGGTCATAATTCCATCTTGATCCAGTCTCTGGCACTTATCCAGAGCATTTCAAACTGAACCATATCAGTAAAAGCCAGTCCTGATCAAAGCATGGCAAACCAGATCCCTGGACAGGTTGGAAGGTCCCTCTTGTTACACTGGTGGGTATTTTTCAGTGTCCGTCAGAACATCCACGAGCATTGCAAGGTCCAGAAAACCACAGGATAAACCAGAGCCTGGAGATGGAAGGCATCTCCTTCCCAGTGGCTCAGCCTCAGCACACTCACGGACACAGCTCAGGGCCTGAGGAGCTGCCGTGGTTTCTCACTCCGGCTCAAACCCTCCCACGGCTTTTCTGCAAACACACCTTGAGGTTCCCCTGTGACCAACTGGAAGCTGATAAAACAACCATGGATTAACAAGGGAAAGGGTCAACTCCCAGGCACCCCAGCCCCGTGTCACAGCTCGCTGGTGCAAATCCCAGTTAAGCTAAAGAAAACTAAAACCTGCGTTCGCACGAGCCCACTCTGATTCCTGTGTACACTTCACGCCCCTGCGATTTCTGGTCCCAAGTTCACACCCAAACAGGAAAGGGACAATCTTGTGCTTCAGGTGTGACTGAAATCTCACTCAGCTCCCCATGCTCATGAGAATTCCAGGCTGGATCTCACTGAACAGCTGACCTGACTTCAGTCTTGCCACATGAGGCCAAACCCTAACAGAAACCACCTGTGGTATTTCAGTAACATTAAATCCAAGCTGAATTCAGCCTTGTACCTGACTCGCATCCAGCATCGATTTCCTTGGCCCACTCCAAGTCTCTTGCTGTCAACACTCCAGGGCCGAGAGTCATGGAAGAATGAGCTGCATTCTGTCAAACCTCATGGCCAGTGCTGCCAGCTGAAGTGTTATCCCTGCTCCCCATACCGAGGATGGGCTATGAAACAGAACAGTTTGTTTTCCAAATCTGATGCAAGGCTCCAGTTATTCAGCTCGCAGTTCTGACTACGAGGGGGTTTAGCCAGCTCTGACAACATATGGATGTGGTCCATGGTGCTGGCTGTTTCCTATAGGATCTGGAAAGGGCTGAGGCATGACTCTGTCTTTCTGCTGCACTTGGAATTTGCTGTGATGCGCAGGAGGAGGAATTCCTGGGAAAGGCCAGGGCCTCTCCAAGGATGATCCCAGATGCTCCCTCTGTACACACCAGCTCGTGAGTGCAATACTCCAAGGTTTGTGTGTTCAGCCAGCACCTGGCTGGCTGCAAACTTACCCCTGCTAGTGACAGAGTAGGAGAACTCATTTATTGTTATCTCTTTTGGCCTTATTTATAGAACTCTTGGTAATGCCTCAGCTGCTCTGTGCTGAACAGCAACAGACCTTGTGCCATATGAGCATGTCACACACACCACGGACCTGCCCAGAGGGGAAGATGTGCTGGGATATTTTAACCCCAATATAGAGCTGCGGCCCCACCAGGCCTCACGGATCATGGAATTTCAGCAGTAAATATTTAAACAGCCCACTGATTCCCCATTGGAATACATCGTCTTTCCAGCCCCATCTTCCCCAGACCCTGCAAAGCTGGCAGATCTCTTGAGGTAAAATGACATCTAAGATGTCTTGGCATCTCCAGACTTCTCCAGCAGCACCAGGTCCTGCCAACATCACGAGGTGACCAAAACCATGAGGATTTGGCTGTGGGGTGTGGGTTCATCTCACCCATTTCGGTAAAAAAAGCAGAAATGCAAACGTTAGCCAGAATTGTTTATGATATGAACAGTGACCTGGCATCTGCCACTTCGGCACCTCTTTCTGGCACAAGAGATTTCCTTGTCTCTATCTGCCACCAGCACAGAGGAATTTGCTTCACTTATTTGTATAAATGTGCCAAATAAAGTAAAGGTAGTTATGCTCACGTGTCAGAATGAGGGAGGGCCAGCAGAGGTTCTGAGGACAGGAAGCAACTCCATCCTTGCACAGGAAATATCCACTGAAATTAAGGTAACAAGAGCAAGAAGATGAATAGAAAAATCAAAGGAGAATATAATGCATTTTCCCCTCAAGGGCCTGATACCACAACCATTAAATCAATATCAAAATTTCCACTGCATTTAGAAAACAACTCAAATATTTCTGGAAAAAAATATATTCCGTACCAAATGTCATTTGTGTTGAAAGAATGTTTGGACAAGGAAACAGTAACTGTTATTATTGGCAGTATCAGAGAAACAGGGCCCCAGTTGTCCTTTCCTAGAAGGGTTAAACTTCTCCTATTATGAAACAAGAAAACAATCTCTGTAAGGAAATATTTTCCAGCCAATGCCCATCCAAGACTCCAGGTCACCAGCAAATACATCCAAATACACAATAAGGTCATACGAAGAAATTCGGAGAACAGCCCTCTTTGTCTAGAATATTAAGTACTGGAACAAATAACAGCAACATCCTCATGAGTTGTTCACATTTTTTCCCAGCACAGCTCTTCCATGCTGAGGGTTGCTTTCTTTTTCCTATCACTCCGTGCAGATTCTTCTCTCTCGTCATTTGTCTCCCCTCCATTCCAAGTAAAGCAAGGAATGTGTCTTCTCCTGGAGTCGCCTTTGAGACTGCAGATCCCTGGAGCTAGCCCATCTAGAAGACTTTTTTTGTGTATTTGTTCGTTTGGGGTCTCTTTTAAATGAATAAAACACTTAAATAACCCTTCCCTCATTCCTCTTCTGGGTTTTCTACACACCAGGTCCCCTCTTCTCTGCTGTTTCTTGGCCCTCTCCTTCCCAGAACATTTCTCACCCCGAGATTTTCAGCAGTGACTGCTACAATTTCTTTCCCAACCCTAATGCCAGCACTTCCCTTTATCCTGTGTAACTATTTCTCACAAATAGTGTCTCCAGGCTGGGACCTTGCAGATGGGGCAAAATCCTGCAAGACTTGTTTTTGCAATAATAATTTTAGGCAGAGGGCTCTTAAAAGCTTCACAGGATTTTAACAAAGGTTTTATATGTTGCACGGCAAGATAAAGGGAAAAAATGGAGCTCCAAATGTCTGTATGCACAGAATTTCTTAATTGTACTTCTCTGATCCTGCTTTAAGTGCTATAAATATTAAGGAGAGTCAGAACCTGTGGAACCGAGGTCTGTTTTCTCAGTCCCCGCATTATTCAAGATGTGAGCTCTAAAGAATTCCTTCTATTCTCTCCTCTCTTATGTTCCCACATTCTGGACAAGTTTTCAACCAAAAGATCAAGCACTATCTGCTTTCAAAGTGCCCCTAATGAGGTAATTACTGGGAGCATAAAACACACACATTTATTGTAACTGAAGCCACCACAGGCTGGGGCCAGGCAGTGCTCAGAGTTCACTCCACTGGCAGCTCGGAGATGTCCTGCCCTGTTCAAATCCCTTTTCTGTAAAGGAGTAAGACATCTCCGGTGTCCCTCGTGCTGGAGCTACACTGCTGACCCCTTCTTGAACAAACTTTGCAAACCACGAGCACCCACATCTGAGCAGAGACCGAGATTAAACACGGTTGTTTGCGGAGCTCTTTCCTGCAGAAGGGCTCGAAGTTCTTTTCCAAAAAGCCTCCCTCCCATCCCACAGACATCCTGTCCTGGGTCAGGAGCTCACCGCCGGCCGGAGCTCAACCCACGCCAGGGACAGGAGGAACTTTTTGTTCCTTCAGCAGCTCCCGGGAGCCAGACCTCCCGTTGCTCCCCACAGCCACAGCTCCAACCTGCCACTCCTGGGCTCAGCCCTCTAAATCTCACCAGCTCCCCACGCCCTTCGTTTTGGGTCTTGTTCGAGTGAGATTATCCAGCCCTTGGTACCAGCAAAGTGCTCTCCTAAGAGCTGCCCAGCTTCTGCCCACGAGGGTGGGGGTCTCTGCCGCTGGTTGGGAACAGAACTGGGCAAAATCCTTTGGGGGAAGGAAAATAAAACCGGCAGCAGCAGGTTGGCTGGATGTAAATTCCTTCCAGTGCCTGGAGCAGCTACGGGAAACACGGAGAGAGACTGTTTATAAGAGTCTAGAGCGCGAGAGGACAAGGCTCCAAACTGAAAATAAGTAGGTGTAGATTGGACATTAGGAATTAATTTTTCCACATGAGGGTGTTCAAGTCCTGGCACAGGGTGCCCAGAGCAGCTGTGGCTGCCCCTGGATCCCTGGAAGTGCCCAAGGCCAGGATGGATGGGGCTTGGAGCAACCCGGGATAGTGGAAGGTGTCCCTGCCCATGGGGTAGAACAAGATGATCTTTAGGGTCCCTTACAACCCAGGCCATTCCATGATTCTATATTAGTTCTAGCAAATTGTTTCCATTGAAAAGCATACACCCCAAAGTGGAAAAAACAAAACAAAAAAACAAAACAAAAAAAACCCCAAACATGTGAGTTAAACACCTTTTTTTTTTTGACCTGAAGTGATTTCAGTTCTGAGTTAGTTTTTTTATCCTGCCTGCTCAATTGAAAATCAAGACTTTTCTTCTTAATTTTCAGATCAGCTAAGCAAAACTGAAACATTTATCAGAAGCACAACCTGGTTGTGAATTATTCTATATTCTTGCATGAAAGACTTGTGTAATTCTTTGGACACTTTTATTTTCACCTAGAATTTCAGTTCCCAAAGGAAGGGAAAGTTGAGATTTACAGTTCATTCATGTCCCCAGGAACCAGCCTAAAACTGTGAAAGCAAGTGTCCTTAAATGATTTCTTGCTATTCTACAGCCGCAATTAGCTCAGATCGTAATGTCGACTTTGCTTGGGCTTAGCTTCAAGACTAACATCAAACTGTACTGCTGCATAATCCTGTGGCTGATACCTGAGTCATAATGTGAGCTAATAGGTCAACCTTGGCTTTTGGTAAGTCATAAAATGGAAAAAAACCCCTCAGTTATAAGAGCTTTAGAATTCTTACTAGACAGCACACAGTAATTCTTGTTCCTGAGTCATACTGCAAAAGCTTTTATAATATCTTGCATTTGCTCTCAGAGCAAGCGATTACACTGCTGTGCTCTTCCCCAGCCATCCAAAAAAGATATTTGAGGCTCTGTGTGCCAGGAGGGATGAATGTGCTGCAGGGAGCACTCCCACGGGCAGCACGTGCCGGGACTGCAAATCCTGACGTGCCGGAGGAGAATCTGCAGCTCCATATGTGAGTCCAGGGCAGGAAATGCCACCACGAGCTCCATTCACTGGGGTTGCAGGCAGGGATTCTGGTCACCTTTTAGGGTAAATACACCGCTGACATCGGGGAGAGGGCTCAAAAAGCACTCACAGAACCTCTGTGAGTGGGCTGCCAGGGGCAAACAGAACCAACTCCTGTGGCTGCCCAAAGGACAGGACCCTTCAAAGCCATCTCACTCTCAGATACACCCAGAGTGTGCCATGCTGTTCTGTTAAAGGTCCTTTCTGAAATGGGACTCAACCCATAACCAGGAGTATTTGCCTTCCCAGGGTATCTGGCTGGCACTAAAAGAAGCAACCCCAGTATTAGGAGCAGAATGCTGACCTTTTCTTGAGTCATTTTTTGGTCCCTTTTCAATATGAATTGAAAAGATTAAATATTTTTAAAGATAATATAAAATGACCCAGCAGAAAGCCAGGCCCTCACACAGCAAGATTGGTGGAACGCATCCTGTGGCTTTGGAAGGCGTCAGCTCAACGCTGCTCCTTCAGCCTTTCCCGGGTGACCACTCTGGAAAAAAGGCCGGGAGATTCCCTGCTCCACGTGGGGCACATCCCACCACAAATCCCGCAAACCCCTGTCCCGAGGAGGAGGAATCAACCAGTGTCTTGCAGAGAGTGGAAGGCTGGAAGATCCAGTGCCGCACATTTTGAACTCTCTCCAAATTCCAGACGCGTCCTTGCTCCCTGTGATCCTGCTGTTCCCGAGCGTTCGCTGCACGGGGGGGTCACGGAGGAACTGCCATCCTTCTGACCAGTAACTCCACCCCTGGGGCAGGGAGGGAGCTGGTAACTGAACCAGATTCCCCGTTATTCAGCATTTCCTATTCTCCCACCTTAAAAAAACAACCAAAAAAAACCCCCCGAAACCCTTCAGTCGTCTCATCTTGGAGCGCGAACAATGACCAGCAAACCTGCAAGAGCAGTTCCAGGGCTGAAATCTGTTTGTATCAACCATCTGTCATCAATAACAGCTCCATGGCACTCGGAGGGAAAACACGTAAAATCCACCTTGCTATTTGGGCACCTGGGTAACACAATTTCCTTTTTAATACCACTCAATACCCAACAGGTTTCATGGCAGTCAGCATGGGCAGGAGATGAAGAACACTGTTTGGCCAGATAAGAAGCAAAATAAAGAGCGATCTTTGCTACATCTGCCTTCACCAAGCTGGGCTGATTTTCTTTCTCACATCCACACCAGAGGAAAGGCAGAGCCAGCAGCTGGGAAACAGCCAGGACACAGCATCCTAAAAAAAAAAAAAAAAAAAAAAATCCCTCACGATTACTCTGTCGTATTCCTGGAGGCGAAGGGGGATGCAGAGACAAGGTGTGCATAAAACCTCCTCATTTCCCCGCAGCTGGGGTTTATTATCAGCTTCGTCTATCTGGATTGCTCTAAACTTTCCATTTAACAGATATATTTCTAGTAACCACTTCTAAACTAAGAACATTTAAATGCAGGGTATGGGCAGCCTGCAGCTACGGCTGCTGTGGAAGCAGATCTTGCAGGCCTGACTCACTGCAATAATGGCTTCGCTATCAGCTTCTTAATTATGATGGAAATTACTGGAGCGAATTACCATAAAGGTTTTAGGAACATTCAGTCCATTCTGGCCCTTCCAGGTCTGTTGCAATACATATTTGCTTTTTCTTCATAAATGTTAAAATGCCTGCTTTTTTTTTTTTTTCTAAATCTGCCTTCTCCTTCTCTTGGGAACATGGGGAAAAAAAAAAAAAAAACTTTGCCGTGGCAAGGTCCCAAGAAAACAGGTGGCTTCATGCATAAACAACGATAATTGGGAAAGAGGTGATAGAAATTCCAGCCTGCACACTTCCAAGTCCAGCGCACAAGTTCTCCACGGCTTATGAGGTTGTGTCAGGCAGAAAGGGGTTGACCACTCCACCAAATCCCAGCTCAAAATTGTTACCAGGTCTAGAACCCACTTTTGGACCTTTCTCCGTTCTGATTTGAGAGCCAGCTTCTCCACAAATCCACGGCCACGCACTCACGTGGAGGAAAAAAGCGAGAACAACACTGGTTGAAGAAACCAATTCTATGCACCAGTGCAGGCATTGCAGCCTGACCCGGGGATGCGAAGCCTTGCACGGATGTATTTGTTTGCAAATCCCAACTCCTGGGAAAGACAAGAGCCTGCACGAAACCTAACAGTTCCCTGGGAAAGAGCTGCAGCGCTATCAGTTTAACTGGATGCCTTTGTTCCTGGAAATGAAGTTTTAAAGGAGGCTGAGTGTTGAAAAATTACCATTTCTCTGCTTTCAGAGAACTGCCATTACAAGATAAGTCAGAACAAATTCGAGGCATCAGTCCATCTTCAGTAGGGAATTCCTTCATGTCGGAATAACCAAGATTTACTCAGTTTGCTGAAGTTCTGGCTGCTGGTGTTGTCCTTGTACAAGTTCCAGTGAGCTCCACTGGAATTAATGCCCTCATAGGGTCATGCCAGGGGAGCCCTCCTCTGAGATAAACCAGATTCCCGCCGGCACTTCGTGGTCCTTAATGGTGCGTTTGAATTTACGTCTTTCGGCTGAGGGGAGGGGGGCTCTAGGACCAGCAGCCCCTCACGTGAGCTCGTGTGGCGTGCTCAGGCACCGTGGCTTTTTTTGTCTCACAGAACGAGCACTTCCCCCTCCGTGTTCTCATCCCTGCCCGGGGCTGGGAACACGGTGTTCCTTCCCATGCTCCCACCGGGAGGACGGCGAGGGGCTGGCCCCGAGGGGTGATAATGAAAATGCCTCGGTAATGAACCCATCTGGTGATGTCCTCACCGGCCTGGCTCGCGGTGCCAAGGAGCTCAGCAGGGGTCCCCCACTCTTTAAAGCCAGCATATGCACAAAACCTACGGATTTCGCTTTCCCTGCGATTTCCACCCCACTCCCCTGCTGCTCGTGTTTTAAATACTTTCCCTGAAAATACTTCTCTGCGGGGATGGCTGCTGAGCACATCTCCGACTCCGCTGCTACGCAACCTGCAGGCCTGACCTTTCCGAGGGAGGAGTGTCCCAAACGGAGCCAAGCGCTCGGCGTGACGGGTCCCACGCTTCCAAACCAGCACAGCTCAATGGATACCAAGGCAAGCCCCATGCTGGTAATGTACGGAGGCCGGGATCTGCTCTCCGGCCCTGGGGCTGAGTGACAGGGAAGAATCCATGTCCTGTCCCGGGCCGTGCTACCTCCAGACGCACCTGGGCATCATCCAGCACAGCAATAACTGGCTCAGGACATAAATTTGACCCCAGGGTGGCTCCCACTAAAAAGTCAGTGGTGTGGCAGCCCCAGTCCTCCAGGTTGTGCCCTTTTCAGTCCACCAGCACAGGAGAATCTCAGGACACCAGCTGGCCCAGCCATCTCCTGCAGTAAAAGCTCCCAGCTTCCAGAGCCTGGAAGTGAGGCACCAGCACCTTCATCCACACCCAAACTCTGCAGCACAGACCCATCAGTGTGCCCAGGTGGGCAAGGAGGCCAATGGTCTGTATCAAAATCAGCGTGGCCAGCAGGACCAGGGCAGTGATTGTCCCTCTCTGTTTGTCACTGGTGAGGCCCCTCGAGGGCCGTGTCCAGATCTGGGCCCCACAGTGCAAGAGAGACCTTGGGGGCTGGAGTGTGTCCAGGGCAGGGAACGGAGCTGGGGAAGGGGCTGGAGCCCCAGGAGCGGCTGAGGGAGCTGGGAAAGGGGCTCAGCCTGGAGAAAGGGAGGCTCAGGGGGGCCCTTGTGGCTCTGCACAAGTCCCTGACAGGAGGGGGCAGCCGGGGGGGTCGGGCTCTGCTCCCAGGGAACAGGGACAGGAGGAGAGGGAACGGCCTCAAGCTGGGCCAGGGGAGGCTCAGGCTGGACACCAGCAGGAATTTCCCCATGGAAAGGGTGCTCAGGCCTTGGCAGGGGCTGCCCGGGGAGGTTTGGAGTGCCCATCCCTGGAGGTGTCCAAGGAAGGGCTGAAGGTGGCACTCAGTGCTCTGGGCTGGGGGCAAGGTGGGGATGGGGCACAGCTTGAACTCGGTGACCTTGGAGGTCTTTTCCAACCTCAGTGATCCTGGGATTCTATCAGCCCTCGTAGACAAACCATTGGTTCTTTGCCACCTCCTGACAGACAGAACCACGGCTGGCGACCAAGAGAACAGAGTCTGCAAGGGATGGGAGCCACCACAACCCGTGCCAGGGGACAGACACCGACCCGAGCCTTCTGCTGAAGGATTTTAAGGATGTGACCAGCAAATAAAACTAATGGGACACGCAGCACCTTCGGCCCCACTGGCCCAGAGGTCTCCCAAAGCTCAAAAGTGCCCTCCTCTGGCTGATTCCGACAGACTCCTCCGTGATTGCTGGGATTACACTTTCCGTGGGAAGGAAGGATTAAAAATCAGCCGCAAAGCGATCACCAAAAAGCCAATTATTCTTCAGGAAGAAGTTTTTCAAAATGGTTTGAGATGGGCCAGCTGCACCATGGGTCCCATCACAGCCCATGGGAGGGAAGCAGCTCAGACCTGCAGGGAACAGCTTCCCTGGGATGGATCCTCAGCCAGGGATTGTGGTTCAGGTCAGGTTGTGGTTCTGAAACCTCATGTTTTATGGCTCTCCACGTAGGTCTTGAAAAAAAAAAGAAAAACCCTCAGCTTTCAGAGGCGAGCTCTGAATTGCAGAACACGATTTTCTGGCTCACAGATTTCCATACTGCTAAGTCATCTTTGGACTTCTGTCTGCGAGCAGTTGCCTGACATATCCCAGATGACTATTTTAGGAAAAGGCAAATCATGCCCTAGAAATGCCTGTTTGCTCTGTGCTGACTGTAAAGGCAGTCTAGACGAGCACAGATGGAGATCTCTGTATTTGGTCAGGTGAATCACACCCCCACAGACTTCAGGGTTTCAAAATTTCACCCTTCATCCAAGCTCAAAAGTTGCTTTACTGGCTGAAGTTGTTCATGATGGAAACTATCCATGGGTATCTTGGGAATCACTGGCTTACCTCTGTCACTGCATTGTTCCACTGAGGTATGTCAGAGCATTTTTTGTCATTTTTTTCCCCCCCATTTCGTTTTCGTGTCATGGGGAAGTTCCCTGCTTTCCATGGAAGATAATTCCGTATACTAGGAAGACTTGGATTTATTCTCTCTCTCATCTTCCCTTATGGCATATCAGGGGTATTTCCTAGAGACGATTGCGTTTGCGTTTAAAGATATTCCATGTACAATCAACATTTCTGCTTCTGTACCTTATAAACTTTTTCAGTTACATAAATGCACTTTTAAAATAAATCAATCTAGAATCTCGTTACTCAGTTCAACCTTCTTGTGCCCTGCTTTTCAAGTGAGCCTCAAGACTAGCTGATGTCAGTAAGGAGCTGACAGAACTACAATTTATAAGCCGCTCTCCATGTATTTAAAAATGTTCACATTTGTTTAGGAAGAATGAAATACGGTTTTGTAAATCAGTGAAATTATACGTACAAGCAAACCTTAGACAGCTCTCACCGGGATTTTTACATGTCATTAACCTGATCTGCATGCTACTTGGACAAAAGCATCGCTAATTGCTTTTGTCTTTCGGAACTGAACCAATTCAAGGCAATTACCGGGAGGCTGCTGCAGAAAGGTGAAATTCCTGGGGCAGGGGTTCATTTGGAAAGCCCTGGAATGCTCTCACGGTGTTTCTGGAGCACTCTCATGATTCAAAAGGACACCCTGTAGGGCCAACACCACCCACTTTGGGGTGTATTTTTGCCAGCAGGAGTTAAGGCTGAGTTGCCCAAGGCTCCTCTGTATTTAGCCACGTCCCTCATCACACATTTGGGGTTTAAGGTCCCCTCCAGTTTGACACCACCACTCCTATCACCATCAACCTGGCTAAAAAGCCCTCCCGAAACACGCTGATTACAGATTTTTTTTCCCCCTGATAATTTGCCTCTCCACGTGGCAGGGAGTAGCCCTGGCTTTGCTTGGCAGCCCTGGCATGATGTGCAAACCACCCAAGATGTTTGCTTCCCTTCCCAGCAGTCAGGACAGGGTGTATTTGAGCTCCTTGGAACGCGCCAGGCTTTTGGGGTTTCTTCTCGCTGCTAAGTGAGCTTCCTCTCTTTGATTTGTGCACCAAGCCATGGGTGACAGAAATACTCTTCATTTTTCACTGACGTGGGCAGCTCCTCTCTCAGATGTAATTGCAGGAGTCTGCCTGGCCGGCTCAGACAGGCCACTTTGTTCCCTCAACAGCCCTGCCCACACCCATCCTCCCGAGTTTGGGACTTGGCTTGGCCTTTTCCAAACAGCCTGCTAAGGATTTATTAAATCTAGGCCCTCCTTTAAAAGAGAATATGTAAGGGACTGTAAAAACCAACTGCCTGGCTTTGGTTTTTTCCAGTTTGGTGATATTAGAGCTACATCACCCAGCCTCCTGTCCCTGACTGTCTGAAGCTGTCTGGGTGGAACTGATGCTCCAGCTTGGCCTGGAGGCTCTGTTGCCCGTGGCTACTGCAGAGCAGGCTAAAAGCCAATTATAGTCCAGAAACTTCAAATCTTCTCCCCTTACCATTAACACTGGGAGCTTTATTATTATTATTATGAAACGTTTCTAACACAGCACCATCAAAAAGCCAAGAGCGAGGCTCTCTGGACACCAAAAATCCACAGGGAGGTAACAGTCACTGCCTAGCTTGGAATTTTTCATATAAAATTTAATAAAAAAGAGACAAACGGGGCAGGCAAAGGGTGTTCTAGGTCTAATGCTGAGATTATGTGAACTAATTGTGAACTCTTCTCCCTGTAAGTCTCTTGAACAGCTGCTGTGGGAGACATCTCCGTCCGTACTTCTCATGGTCTGGAAAGGGTAATAATAACTAAAGCACATTTTAAATAGAAGATAAAAGTATATTTCTCAGAATTTCTACCAAGAAACAGGGTGGTTTGGCTTGGCAAAATGGGGGGAAAAATGGAATATTCTGTCAATATCACAAGATCTCCCTTTCTCTAGCTATATAAAACCTTTGATTTTTACAGTTTAACATACAACCATCGCCTTTCAAATTCTGCTTGCAATAGTTTCTCAAAATCAGGACTCAGCTTCTTCTATTCCAGTCATTTTTCACTGCAGCCAAGTCTACAAAAAGACTTTAACACTTCCCAAGTTCAGAATTACTTTAATCAGAGAACTTGAAAGAGCTGTGCAAACGTTTATTAACACTTGCAACAGCTCCCCAGGTCTGTTGTAGGGGGTTCTCATTTTATCCCCAACGTACAGACAGGGTAACTAAGGTAACAGCAGGCAAAAAGGATTTGACTTCCCACTTCCAAGCTGGAGTGTGTTAACTATTAGATAATTATTCTTCTACTGAGAGCAGTTTAAAGCTCTAAAGTACAAATATTGACTATTTGTGCTCGAGTGCCACTCTCAAAGCTCTCCCTCAGAGGTGGCTGCACCAGTGGCTGGTTTCACACAGAAATTGTGTGGGTTTGCCCCGGGGTTTTGGCTGCCGGGCTGTGGCAATCCGGGCTGGAAGGGTCAGTTCAGACCCCGGAGGGGAGCAGAGCTTTGCTGTGGGGTCTCAGAGACCCTTCAGCGCACGCTGCCCCTGAGCAGGGCACAGAGAGCTGGCCCCAGGGTCACTGTGCCCCTCCTCACTGTCCCCAAACACCCACAGCAAAGGTCTTTTCTCGGCAGAGGGTGGCCAGAGGGGCAGCCCCGGCCCCACCCCAGTGCCAGCCCCTGCCCTCTCTGCCGCATTTGGGGCGCGTTTTTCTGACAGTGGAGAGAGCTGCAGAAAAACCCCCGAACTGTGCACCTTTTCCAGGCTGGGAAAACATCCCGAGCCACTGCCTGCCTTCCACCCCATTACTAATCACTGTAAACAGCTGTTCCCTCTTTTCCTTCTTCCCTTGTTTTTTTCATTACTCTCTAATACCATTCTGATCAACTGTTTCTGGCAAAGGCAGAACAAGAGAAGGAAAATCCTATCTCCCACTCCACACAGCTGATCCATATGATTCTTCAGCTCCCTAAAAATCGATCTGAAACACCTTAAACTCATAATTTGCAATATTCAGGCTGCCTGGTATTCAAATTCCCACCAGAACACAAGGAAAAAAAAAAAAAAAAAAACCAACCAAACTATTTTTCATTTCCAGTCCTCTGACCCATCCAGGTCTCTTGAACAACAGCTCATGAAGTAATAGGTTCAGATTTTGCCAGTACCTACCGGGGTAGATCAACCTAGAACAGCTTGAAGCTATTAAAGCGGTTCTATATATTTCTGTGAACACATGTATCATAAAGTCAAAATGATGAAGTGCCTGGTAGAGATAGATTTTGAAAACAGTCAAGAACTGTTTGTTCCCAGCCCTGGAGGAGTTAGGGATCCCTGAGACGAACCATAGCTGCCAAATGAATCTAGTGCTCAGGAGAGCCTTTAATCTTCATCTCCTTCGAGACTCAGACAGAGATGAAAGTCCATTTCGGTTATCAGCAAAACCTTCAAAGCTGAAGGTGATGCAACTCATGTACTGTTAAAAAAATAGAATAACATGAAAAACACCACACAGATGGCAAAATAAATGCAGAAAGGAAGAGCCAGCTGTGAGTTTGTGTGTGGATGGACCAGTTCCTCCACTGCTCAGAGTGAGACCAGATTATACAAGCTGAAAGCCTGACTCTGTGGGTGGGGGTGGGTTTTTTACTTGGTTGGAAATGTTGCAGTTGCTGGTCAGGAGGTTTTTATTTGGTTTTTTTTGGGGGGGGGATGGTGTTTTGGGAGGTTTTTTTGTTGTTTTTTTTTTTTTTAAGACGATGATAAAGCTGTTCAGGGATACATTTTCCTCCTCCACCCGTTCTCTTCCACCCCAGATCTGCTCCCAGAAAGATGAACAGACCCCCGTGAAATCAGAGAATGGTTTGGGTTGGAAGGAACCCTAAGGACCATCCCATTCCACCCCCTGCCATGGACAGGGACACCTCTCACTATCCCAGGTTGCTCCAAGCCCTGTCCAACCTGGCCTGGGACACTTCCAGGGCTGGAAAAAGCCAAGCAGCTTCTCTGTACGAATACATCCATCAGTGCAGCACCACTGCTGGCAGCTGTGATATAAAACTGCAGAACAATCCTACCACAAGCAAATAACAAACACATCCAAGCAATAAACACAGCCCAGTTCTCAGCTTTGATTAGGCAGGACTCAGGTGATTAGAGGTCAGCATTAAAACAAAACCGCCTTCCAAACGCCGCTTTCCTCCTTCTGGGTCTGGCAGGAATTGTTTCTTGGTGGTCAACCCTCAATTCCACCTTTTGTATCGTGACAGCCTTTTGCACGTGAGAACAGAAGAGCAGGGTTTGTTTCTGAGTGGATAAAGGAATGTGGCAATTTCTTGAGTGATTGGCACAAAAAAAAACCCAAAAACCTGAGTAGAACAGCAGGCCTTGCAGACAGGGGGCACTCAGAAATGAAAAAGGGAGCAGAGCTCCTGAGGGTCTTCTGGTTCTTTGTTGGTTTTGGGGGGGTTTTGCACTGCACAAGGAACAGGTGTTCAGCTATTTCATAGCCAGGAGCATCGTTCCAGTCAGAGATGCCTCTCCAGCATCCAGGGTTTTCCAGGAACACATTTGCACTCATTAGCAGTTTTTGCCACAATGGAACAAGTCAGCACAAGCTTGGGGTGCTGGCACAAATACAGACTTGGTTGCTGTCCAGGAAAGCACACTAAGTTGGTTTGAATGAGGGAAAGGGAGCTACAGCAGAACAAAGCATCCTCTAGGTACCTTTAGTTAATCATCAAAAACAAAAACAAAAACAAAAACAAAAACAAAAACAAAAACAAAAACAAAAACAACAAAAAAAAGAAAAAGGTAGAGGAAAAGGGAAACAAAAGTAATTGTGTGTTGACTTGCGTGTCCAAATCTCATCACTAAAGATGCTTTGCCAGGCCTAATGCTCACACTCACACCTCAGACTTGCCTCTTCAAGCACTGGGACTGTGGATATACCCCAGGTACCTCTCCAGAAAATGCACCTAATTAGCTTTTTGCACAGATCTCCTCAAGTGCCCGGACTTAGAGCCCTTGTGCTTGAAAACAATCCTCCAGCTGTGCACCCCACACTGCTTCAATCTCTGGGCCTGTGCTTCCACAGGTTTTGACATTTATTCAGTAACACCATACTTTGTACTGAGCCAGCAGCTCACTTTTGCAGGAAAAAAAAACCCTTTTTCAATGTACATCCAAAGGCATTGCCTTCTACCACTCCTCAGACACAGCACGCTGGTTTAACTAGGCTCTAACTAATTTTGTTTAGGCATTAACTCATTACATCAGCAAATCTGATCTCTGACAGTAATTGCTCTCTAACAGCCACTGTCTGGCCCCCTCAGCTCTGCATCTCCTCAGCAGCAGCCTCACGGGAGAGGCTCTGGTCCTGATGGACATCAAACCCAAACCTGGGTGTCCTGCCAAGAGGCAGCTTCTGTCCACATCTGCCAGCCAGAAGCCAGGCCAGGAACTACAGCTCAGAGTGAAACATCAGAAGCAACCAGACTTTCTGGAACGATTTTCAAAGAAGGGGTTGCAAAGCCCTGTGTTTTGGATAAATGAATACACGGGTTACTGGTCAAGCATTAACTCCACATTACTCCCATTTTCCATTTGCCTCCTGCCTCTGAGCTTCACCTCAGCGATGCAAACAACAGGCACATCTTTCACCTCCCTCGGCCTTTGGGGAGAGAGTTTGCTCTTCCCCTTTCCTCAGGAATCCCAAATCCTGACAGCAGGAAACGGCAGATTTATCCCAAAAGCTTGTGTGTCCAAGACAGCGCCTTGTTTGCAGCCTCATTGCTGTTGTGAGGGCAAACCTGAAGGTCTTGTGCAGCCTCCGTGAGGAGCCAAGGAAGGGTGTGGAGAAGTGTTTGTGCTCTGAACTACAATTTTGGTGACACAGGAGGCACAGAACAGCCCCAGCAGCAAACCATGAGGGCAGGAAAGAAACATCCCTCTCAGGAGCTCAGCAGCTTCCTGCAAAGGGCTGTGATGAGGGAAAAGTGACACATCCGTGCCATGGTTTAGAAAAAACACCAGGATCCTGACTAAAAAAGCCACAGCCACATGGATAAGACACAAAGGTGTAAGTCAGCTCCAATTTGTTCAAAACATTTCAACACATCAACTTTGTACCAGCAGGCTTTGTGCCAGGGCAAACACCTGCCCCGCTCTAACTTCCTGCCAGGCCAAGTGCTCTCCATCCTCCTGCTGCCAGCATAAATCTGAAATAAAGTGGCAAAACAGAGAGTCACAGGATCACTGAGGTTGGAAAAGACCTCCAAGATCATCGAGTCCAGCCTGTGACCAGTCTCCACCTTGTCACCAGACCAGAGCACTGAGTGCCACGTCCAGTGTTTTTTTAACCCTGTATGGATTCTGCATCTTGTGTCCGACAGAAAAGCAACTGCATTCCCAACTCTGACCTACACTGATTTACTCCCTCTGGATGCATGGGTCTGGTACTGTACAACCACAACCTGGAGATGCATTTATACAACCTCTTTTCCAGCAAAAAATCGAGTCTGAGAAGTTCCTACTTTCCTGCCTGACCCAGGTCTCCTGTTCCCATCCCTGCACCTCAATTTACCTCCTGTTTCCGGGTGCTGATGCAACTGGTTGTGGGGCTCTGTGATAAACTGGGCCAGGGAAAATTCTTTCGAGCAGCCGTCAGGTTGGGTTTTTTAAAATTTTGGATGATTTCATGTCTCCACAAAGAGCTGCCTCAGCACAACTGGGGGGCAATGAACTGCGTGGGACGGTGCCAGGAGCAAGTGGCCAAACGTGGGGGCAAAACTAAATTGCCTCTGCTGCTGGGGAAAACATTCATGTAACTGCTCCGGAGCAGCTTCCAACCTCCGGAGCAAGTGATCAGCATAGCATTTGCATTTGAATCGAGGGGAAAATCCCCACGGAGCATGTCTAGGCAGGTGGCTGTCTGGAGTTGGTCAGAGGTGGGATGGAAGGAGGGCATTCTGCATGAGAATTGGGTAAACAGTTCCCCGGGCTGCTCCACACTACAAGGATTTTAGGTTGTTTCCAAAACTTTTACCTATCCATCTGTACCTTCGCCTTGAGCTTTCATAAATAAATCTTCCCTTTGCCTCGCAGTGAAAGCTGTCTTGGGTCATGGGACCGGGCTCTGCGCAATGGAAAAGCTCATCCAGCTAATTAATTACTGCTCCTGCCTCCCTCAGCATCAGAGCACGGATCCTTTGGCTCCAGCTACACGGGCTAATAGGAAGGCATTCTAAATTACAGCTGGGCACCGCATCCTCCCTTTGCAGTCCCCGAGCTGGGTCCACGGCGGGGAATTTTCCCTGCTGGAGCTCGTGGGAAATCCATGGGAGCCACAAGCGCGGGCCAGGCTGTGGGAAACCTGGATCCCACCTGGGCTCTGCATCTCGCCCAGGGTGCTGGATACACGTCCCTGCTGCCAGCCGAGCCTGCCTAAGCCCGGCTTGGATCCTGGCTGCTGCTGCTGCTGGGTTTTTATTTGCTTGCCTGGTTCAGGGGGGAAAAGGGGTGAGGAAGGTGGCGAGGGTGGCAGCGGGATTACCACATCTGCTCGTTAGGATCATTAAGCGCCGCGCACCAAATGAATCACTGGGCACCACAGCAGATCCACACACACTTCGCTCCTCCAAAGCTCCCTGGCTCCAGCCCCTGCTCTCCGTACAAGTGCCCGGTGATTGTTTCAAGCAGCCGTGCCCGTTCCCAATGTTACTGCTGCGACTCCTTCCAAAAAAAAAAAAAATTTGCCAAACAGATGAAGCTCTGCTGAAGGAACAGATCTGTTTATGGAACATACTTTTCTTTCACTAGACCAAATATATTCAGCCCTCTCAAGTAAATATGTACATTAAAAACTCCCTAACCGGCTAAATGAGAAGAAAGAAATAGCGAATGGGAAATTATATAACAATGAGCAACTACAAAAAGAAGATGCATTTTAAAATGCTTTCTTGCGTGTTCTTCTGAGGCTAAAACTGAGAGCAATTTTTTAAAAATTCAAATATCAAAGACTGGATAAATGGTTCCACAAGAAACTGAACAAATATGTGAAGGAAAGGGATTATTATATTTAAAAAAATAAATAAGCCCTCTGCCTGTATTATTACAACCTAAATGTTGTTTTAGCCTGGAATATAAGAATCTGAAAACAAATCTAACTAGGCAAATAAAGCAACACTGACTTGTTTGTTTTTATTACCCAAGCTAAATTTTTTCTTAATAATAATATAAATCTTTTTTTTTTTTTTTTTTCAAATTCTATTGTTCTTATTACTCAAGCAGCTATTTCCACAGTCATATGCTTGCAAGAGTACCTGGCAGCAGTTTCAGTAAGTTATCTGAGTATTACAAAACAGCTTTACAACAGCAGACAAAACCACTCCATTCAACGCTCCTCCGCTGATCCCCTCTTGGCTCCCATTCCGCCCCAGCCCCTCTGGAACAGCCCTCCCCATATCACAAGGCTGCTGAGATCACGCCAGCCAAATCTAAACCCCAGGAAATCACAATAGGATTAAAAAACCCCCAGGACAGAAGCCAGCCAGCAGTTTTTCCATGGACACTAATAAAAGCAGGATAAACACGCCGCTGAAAGCTCCCAACCTTTACTCAGGTGTGGAGGGCTGGACTGTGGCTTCGCTTGTGTTTGCACACACTCAGCAGGCTGAGAGCAGCGAGGAATTCTGCAAGTCACACTTGGCTGCTTTGATTCAGCTCTGTTGCAGGAGCAGGCTCAGGGTTATTTATCCTGTCTGCCCAAACCTTGAGTTTATTCTGATTTAACAGACAGAAGGTGGGCAACACCCATCAGCAGAGCCCTGAGTGCACAGGTGAGCCAAGAATAATCCCCACAGCTCTGTCAGAGAAGATAATATCATATCTATCAGCTGCCTGCAGTCCATAGGAGCTGCTTATCTCAAGGAGCTGTTAGACCGGACTCGAGTCCAGCCCGTTGTTCGGTCTCGTTTTCTTCTGCCTCCGATGGCAGCTCCAGGTTTTGTGCTTTTCATTCTGCACAGAAATGCATCGGGGCCCTGAATTTTATTCCTGATGCAATACGGTCTTAGCAACAATGAGAACAGTGAGCAAGTCGTAAAAAAAAATAAACCATGCTAGGTCTGGAGGCTATGAAATCAGTTCAAACCTACTGCGGGGAGCTGTGCTGCCTGCACAGAGCCACATGGCTTTCCATGGGCACCAGCCCATTTATGAGTCATGAAACATAATAGAGTATTGTTGAAAGCTTTGGGACCATGAGAAATTATCTACTGCCCGGCATGGGGAATGGTATAAACTGGCAAGGAGCTGGAGTTACATTCTTTTACAGAAATGAAATCAGACAGCCTTGGCCTGCTTGCCAGTATACAAAACCACAAATCATGAGGACAACTCCTTAATTAGGACTAATTTTTTTTTTTTTTTCTTCTTTTTTTTTTTTTTTAAGGAGTTGCCACTGCACTAAGCAGCCAGGGAAGCCAACATTTGCTCTGTCCCTCGCTGAGTTATAACAAGGGAGACAACACGGGGAAGACAAAAAGGAGGGGTAGGTGAGACTGTCTCAGCACGAGCTCCCGGGTGACATCCCCCCGTGCCAAGGACTGGAGACACGTGTCCAAGGAGGATAAAAGCCATTTGCTAATTATTCTGGTGTGACAGCCATAGGTGTGCTTATCTCCACGCAGAGGAGAGCGGGAGGCAGTGTCCTGCAGGGGAGAGAACAGAGCTGGAGATCATCTCTAATCCAAATGCCACGTTCCTCCTGGTTCCTGTGCCTAGAGGAGAAATGCTAAACGGCCCTCTGACTGAGAGAGCAAAAATCCTATTTATAAATGAACAGTGAGGACTTCAGGAAATTGCATAACTGCAGGAATACAGTTTAGTGGATAAATACCTGACAGGGAGAGAAAAGAAGGCAAAGTCAGAACCTTCCCAGTGTTATCCAGGGAATGCACAGGGGGCAATGGGCACAGGGAAATACAGGAAACTTCCTTTAAACACAAGAAAAAAGTTGCTTTGCTCTGAAGGAGGTTGGAAAAAAAGAACAAGTGGAGTCTCAATCCTCAGATGGAGGATCCTTGTTAATTTGGAAATGCTACACACTCATCCAGTCAAGGAGAAAATAACATCACGTGTATTCTCTTACAAATTTCAGTTAATTTATATTATCTGGATATTGACTTTTAATGTATTAGTGAGGCCAAAAAGGTCAATAAAATCCCAAAGATTAACCTCTCCTAGGAAACCAGTTGCTAGCCTGGAATTAAAACATGCTGAAGGAAATGGTGGCCTGCGTACCAGTGAAGAATGAGCAGGAAAGGCCAAAACTGAATGGAAATTCAACCAGGAATCACTCAGTCTGCAAACTGCAAAAAACCACATTTTCTAATGTGCAGCAGTTGCATCACGTTACACCCAGCCAATAACAATAAATCAGGAGCTCAGTTCCCTGCTCCTGCCATGGGTTATCTGAGATGGGACCTCTCTCTCTTCCCTTCCCCAAGGAAACCTCACATTGATCAAAGCATAAACGCTGCCTGAAGCACGTGATTGCGTTTGACAGTGATGAGACATTTATCCAAGCTCAGGGGTGTACTGATAGAGCGCTAGAGATATTCTGAGACCACAGTTTGGCTTCAAATTTACTTCAAAATAGAAGGGATCAGGCAGGTGCAACTCCGGAAGCTGAGGACAGGCATCACTTCCAAAAATGGCCCTCCTTAATATGACCAAAAATAAATGGATTTATCTCGCTTGTGGCACCCAGAGTTTCAACTACAGCTTCAGCAGAACGTTGCTCTTCTGGGAGATCCTCTAGAAGAGGGAAGGAAGCAACAGCAGGCAGAGCATTTCACTGGGATTCAAGGAGCACGGACTCGATTCCCAGCTCAACCCCCAGCTGCCTGCGAGTCCCTGGGAAACTGTCCCAGCCAGCAAAGCAGAGGCTGCAGGCTCTGGGCCAAAAAATACCAGGACAATATGCCTGAAATAGAGAGAGAGGCATTCAGAGGTCACAGTCCCAGGCAAGCAGGGCAGGAGGGCAGAGATGATCACGTGCAACACCTGAAATCAGCCTGAGGAAAGGTGGAAGGGGAACTCTCATGGAAGTCCTCAGCTTGAAGCTGACCTGGATCAAGAAAAAACACCTCTCCGTGAGGACAGTCCTTGCGGAAGGCAACACACATTCTCCATGCAAATATTGCAAATCTATTTGGCCACCAAACGGCTGCCACAGCTCTGCTGGGACAGGGACACAAGGGCAGCAATCGAACCCTCAGCTGGACATACCCTGGGGGACAGAATAAATGCTGAAGACCCAGGAATCAGGCAACTGTGGGGAACAAAGGAGGAGAGTGTGAGTTTGGGGAGGCCTCAGGCAAAGGCTTTGGAGGGTTGGATGTCTGGGTTTCACTCCCAGAGTAAGATATCTTTCGTTATATTGGAAACCATCACTTCATAAAATTTTATGCTCTCCCCACACACGTAGAACTGAGAACTCTTGCATGTTACTGTTGTTCCTGGATAACCAAAATGTCGCCTTCATACCTCCTTGTGGGCTGCAGTTCCACCTCAGACTCTCTGAAAGTGTATCTGGTTCACAAAAACAAAAAATAAAAATAAAAAATGAAACCCTCGGTGTTTGTGACAATCACATCGCCTTTAATGTCTTCCAGGCTCTTGGCTGGGATGGCCCATCTCAATAAAACGGCAAAAGAAAATGTCCTCTTTCATACAAACTAGACTTTTGTTTTCCACAGAGCTTTTCCAAGTCCTGGACACACGGTCATAGTAAATTCAACCTTTCTGACTTCACCTCTCCGGTCCAGCAATAACTGGGAGAGGAGATTGAACCAGAGTTTAAAACCACGTCACCACCAAGCATCTCTGGAGAAAGGGAGAGGATCCAGAAGGGATTTGATCTCTAACCCACCAAGTAGGGTTACGGAAATAAAATCTGAAGTCCTAGAACTTTGTGAATTTGAATAAGTGGTGAGTTTTGGCCAAGGAAAGCAATGAAGGTGAAAGCTGGACTTCAAAACAAATATTTTCCTGCATTCCTAAAAGGCCTTTACTTTAAAAAAAGCATTTGTAATAAAACCTAAAACAAGTTTTAAAAACTTCAGGAGCCAAGGGCACAAACAAGTTCCAAGACAGTGAGAAGAGCTGTATCATGGCACAAACTGTGGGGAGAAAAAACCCATTAACTTGAGGACATTGGTCAAAAAGTAAAGCATGAAATCAGAGTGGGGTTTGTTTGTTTATTTGTTTTTCAAAGGGCCCACACATTCTAAAAAGGGTTTTGGTTGGGGGCCTCTCTTTTTAATGGCTGCCTTTTCCTCCAGCTACTTTGTGCCACTGATTATTCTGGAACAAAACCTCACCTCCCTGAACTACAGCACTTTTCTAAGGTTATGCAGCATAGGAAGCAAAAGCCCAGTAATTGTCAATATTAAAGAGTGCCCTTTGCATCAGCCAGTCCATCTGTGAAGTTCTGTTCATTACGTAGATTACACCAGTGACATAAGGGAGAGACATTTCTGTGGAAGCCTAAATGAAGGAAGCTAGAAATGTTTTATTTGTCAACTAAAAAAAAAAAAAAAAGAATCACATGGAGAGCTTGATGATTTTACAGGGGCTCCTAATATGTTTTGCCTTTATCCTTTTGTATACCCTCCTTTTATTTTCTTTTTTTTCCCCCCCTCAATATGTAGACTAATTACAGTGATAAAACAACTCATGTAAGATGTGACTCACACAGCCCTTCAGAGAACAATACAGCACTACCCTCAGACAGGGAAACAGCCCAGCTCTCAGCAGGCAATAACTCCAGGCCTGGGGATCATTCCCACGGATGCTTAGATATCGAGCTTAATTGAAGGTTAGGTAAGTCTAATTTTAGACTCATTTCGTGCCCACACGTCCAGGTCCAAACCCTTGTTCTGGGAAACTGCAGATTAAAATGGATTGCTTTGTGTTTTGCATTTGCATGCAGAGCATTGGGGGAAAAAAACCCAACCCCTGGTGTTTTCGAGCAAATTCTGGCCCTGGGTGTGGCTGCCCAATGCCTTCTGCATGGAATTTGCCCAGAGATATCAGGCAAGATGCAACTCATTCAGCTCTTAGGAGAGGAACACGAACCACAAGTGCATTGCATTGACTGAGGCACAGCAGCTTGGCCTCGTTGAAGTGAGGCTCGAAACGGGCACTTAACAAGTGACAAAACCCAACCTGAAGCGCTCGCAGCAGCACTAAGAGGGTGCCCAGCCTTATCTAAGCCGTGCCCCTGTCCTGTCACAGCGGGGTGGCCGTTCCAGCGGGTGCCCAGCCTTATCTAAGCCGTGCCCCTGTCCTGTCACAGCGGGGTGGCCGTTCCAGCGCGCCGGAGCCATCTCCCACCTCGGGACCAGCTGGATCGCCCAGTCCCAAAGCCTTGGGATCATTCCCGTGACGGCTGAGGAAGGGAGAGCCCAGGCACCTCAGACCCTGAGAGTCTCCTTTGGTATGGATCCAGCCTCCCACCTTCTGGCTGCTACCCCAGCGCTGCCACTGCAGCCCACTCCCTTGTGAGAGGTGCCAATGCACCTGCTGGTGGCTTTTGCTCCTGATAGATCCATAGGGAACTCTCTCAGTGCATGACTGTGAAAGGACAAGCATAAAACTGGACTGGGGAGCAGAAGATGAAGAAAAGCAAGAGACGGAGTTTAGGAAGAGAGGCTGAGAAAGCCGGAATTCAGCCTGGAGAAGAGAAGGTGGTGTTGAGGCCTCACAGCCCCTTCCAGTGTCTGAAGGGACTACAAGGAAGCCAGAGAGGGACTCTGCATCAGGAACTGGAGTGGCAGGACCAGGGGAATGGGTTCACACTGGCAGAGGGGGGAACTAGATTAAATATCAGGAAGGAATTGTTCCCTGTGAGGGTGGTGAGGCCCTGGCACAGGTTGCCTGAAAATGTTCCAGGCCGGTTTGGACAGGGCTCGGAGCAACCTGCGCTAGTGGAAGGTGTCCCTGCCCACGGCAGGGGTTAAAATTGGGTGAAATTTAAGGTCCCTTCCAACCCAAACCATTCTATAGCTCTATGCAAGTTTAATCCAGTAAAAAGCAAATCACACACAATTACAGACAGTATTCCAAAGCCTCTCCCTGCCATGCCCTTTGCTGCAGCCATCAGATGACAGCTCCCCGCCATTCCCCTGGATTCCCATCCCAGCTGTTGAACCACCCACTTGCTGTCCTTATCTTCTGTGACATGCAGAGCACATGCCAAAGGCCCCACATCACAAAAGACTTCAACCTATGCACGGCCTGAGCCTCCCCTGCTCAGCTGTCACAGCCACAGCTCGCTGTGAGACAAACTATGGATTTCTTTCCAGAAATGTTGTATTTCACGCAGTTTCCACAAGGCCATTCGTCACCCTCTCGGGAAGAAGCAACTGTGTTGAGAGGACAAACCCAACTTCTCTGCACTTGTGTTTACCCAGCTAATGAGAAATGAGGAATGTCTGGCTGTATGCAAAGGCAAATTCCTCCAGAGATCAAGTATGCTTAGATCTGGCCATGAGAGCAACTAATAATATGCAAGGGTTAGGAACTGTTTACAGGTTTAACCCAGCTGCAGTGAAGTCAATGGTTTAACTCTCCCTGCCTTCAAAGGGAGAGGGATCTGGCCTTGGCACACGCTTGAGGCACAGCTCACTGCCAGGCTGGCTCATCTCCCTGCCACCGGTTTAGGAGCTGAAGCCTGAACGGGAGAAATCCCCAAATTATTCCTATTTGCTGCTCCAGCAAATCCTGATTCCCTGCCTTCCCCCTCTCTAGATGCCTGTGTTTCAAACAGAGGTACTAAATTATATAACCGGATGCACCGTGTACACTTCAGGGTGAGCAGAAGGACTGAAAACAGGGAATCCTTTCTGGACCAACAGATGGAGGTTGTGTCTCAATCCCTTTGTTAACCAGGCAGAAGTCAGGCTACAGCATCCTGTGAGCTGCTGCTCTCCAGACACTGCTGTAAAGAGCAGCACAAAATACCCCTGCAGCTCTGTTCCCTGAGAAGATGCAATTAAGATGCCTTTCCACCTCTACAACAGGCTCACCAGCACGAGCTCTTTCTGTACAAGAGAGAATTTAATTTGGCAGTGGGAGCACAGGAATGGCATCCAGAGCTCCTGAGCCCTGCCAGCCATTTGTCCCATTTGTTCAACCATCTTGCACAAGCCGCTAAATCCAATTTTACTTTTTTTTTTTTTTCGAGCTGGTTACCTGAAATAGGGCCTGATCCAATCCCCAGAAAGGCAAATGGGAAGTTTCCAGTCCACTTCAATGGTACCCATGGGCTCCTAGGCCTCTATGTCTATATTTAGGCACTTAAATATAGTAGTGTGGGCTTCAGAGATTACTGAGTGCCCACAGCTGCCACTGATCTCAGAGGGAAAAAGAGGAACAAATCTCTGGTTCAAAAAGTTTCTCAGCTGCAGACTGGGAAGGCATAATCAAGGGAAATATCACTGTATTCTTGCTGTGTTATGGATTGCTCCTTACACAGTTGCTGTGACCCAAATCAGACCCGAGCTGCAGGAATTCTGCTGGGATGACACAGAACAGCAATTTTACCCTTCCCACAGGAAGGACTCAAGCACTAAAGATTGCAACTCCCCGCAAAGACTCTGCTTGAATCCCCCAATCTGTGGTCACAGTCGTTGTGAAGGTCTAGAAAAATTCACGCAGGCAAAGCGAGGAAATTGTTGGAGAAATGGAAGAAATCCCTTTCTCCAAAAACCAATGTGACCAGTTCTGCCCAGTTCCACTGGTGTTGTGGACAACACCCTCATTTTGACAGAGCTGCAGAAACCCACTGAACTGATATCCCCCAGTAGCCAAATCCTCAGCACCACGATCCTAAACAGGCAGAGTTAGCAGGAAAGTGATGGGCACGTGGCTGGAATTGCTCCATTGTCATGAGAACCAGCACAGCAGAAAAACAGGGAATGGTAAGGAAAGAGACAGGGCTCAAACAGCTTTAATTTGTCCTACTTTTTAAAGCAGAAGTAATGTGGCTCCTTTGCCCATGTCCTCACTCTTCCTTTCATTTCTGACATTGGGAAATTCACAGTAAATGGTTTCAGTTATGGAAATCTAAGTTACCTTAACTTCCATGTAAACTGCTTTTGCTACATTTTGGGGACTCAGCAGAGGCATAATTCATCCACTCTTTGTGCGTTGGATGGGCCCTAAACATAACCAAAAAAAAAAAAATCAGGAAAAAGTTTCTGTTGCTTATTTTCCTCCTGTGAAGTTTCCGTTTGGGTTCGTTACAGATTCCCAGTTCCCACTGTGCCACCCCAAAACTTGTCACGGAACCAGATGCACAAAGATGCTGGAATGAGCCTACAAAACCAGGTACAAGTTAGAAAACAAATCAGCTGAGCTCCATCTCAAGTGGGAATGAGCTGCATTTTGCAAGTAATACATGAAATGCAAATATGGTGCAGCAGTAATGATTTTGTCAGTTTGTAAAACTCTGTTTGCTCTGTGTGCAGTGCGGTTCCACAGATAACTGTGCCTATTATCTGTTATGTCACTTCTCAAGAGGACTCTGAACACAACAAATTCTCTTTCCAACTGCGTGATATAAAACATTCTAATTCTGGTACTTAAGGTAAAAGGGGAAGACAACAAAAATCTGATTAGAAATAAGAAGTAACGCATTCCCTCCTGAAAGGGCATTTGGAAGTTGATGGACATCAGGCCAAAGTGAGAGCCTGATTTTTCATTTACAAATAATAACTAATTATCAGCTATATCGAGATAATTTTGAGCGCTTTTTGCGCATTTCTCTCCCCCAAAAGCCAGGCCAGGGAGAGGCATACATAAACAAAATCCTGAGGAAAAACCCCTAGCAGCTCTCAAGGGCAGAGTGAAAGTCTGGACTTGTAAAAATGCTTGGGCACCGGTCCAAGCAAAAGGCCCAGTCTTTGGAACAAGCGAACAAAGGAGAGCAGGATCCCATCCCACCCCCGCCTTTAGAGGACAGTGAGAATCTGCAGAACCGTGGTCCCAAAGCCTTTAACACCAGCAGGTGTGAAGAGCAGCCTCCTCCAAGGAGCGCGGGAATGCTGCCCAAGAACCCACTGCCAGCTGGATGGAGATGGAAGGAGAAAGGTAACCCAGACACAGATCAGTGAAAGTCAACTTATTTTTAAACCTGCTGCGCAATAGCCGGGGGCTGAAGCGCACCAGGCAGGACTGGGTGGCACTGGGGCTTGTGGCACTTGGCTGTGGCTGACTCAGTGCTTTGCTTCATCCCCTCACACCAGCTAAAAGACACTTTATTAGCAAAAAGGGCTGAGATCGAGACAGGAATCATCAGTACAGCCCAGCTTCGCTCAGGGAAGGGATAAAGGCACTTTGTTCCACTCCACAAACGCCCCCTGGCCATGAGTGACAGATGTTCTAAACCCTGAGCTGCACGGCACGGCAAAGGGCCACACACAGCCGGGTCTGGGACATCCTCGTTTGCTGGTAACTTCTGTGCTCAAAATACCCAGCCACTCACTTCCTCGGGAGTTTATTTTTCCCTCAGGAGAATTATCTGATTCTGTGAATCCTCTTCATTTTCCATGCAAGTTCCCAGATTGTGCAACTTCCCCGCTGCACCTCCTTTTATAAACCAGAGAGGACCAAAATTACCAGCAGCAGTGCAGACACTGGTTTCCTCATCTGCCCCTTTGAAGTTGTGGCTGATGCTCTTATGAGTGATTGAATTGATGCTTTTTGCTGAGTTTTTTATACAACGAACCAGGACAGATCTGTCAAATGTCCCCAAGCAGATGACAGGAGTGTCAGAGCTGCAGCCAAGCTCTGGAGAGCACGAGGCAATGTCTGTGCTCAGCCACCACCTCGAGTCTTCCCTCACTCCTCCACCTCCCCTCCAATCCCTCTGGCAAAGCCAAGGTCTCAGTGGCCGCTCCAAAGGGCACATCCAGGCTCAGTTCCAAAGGCTTTGGTGCTCTTGAAGCACGAGCAGTGCTCGAGTCCCCTGCCCCATGATCCTGGCCAGTCTCCAGGTTTTTCCCCACACTCCGGCCCCAGGCATCTTTCCGCACCCGAAGGATGCTCAGGAATCTTCCCTGTCTGACCACGAGAGTGAAGTTACCCTTTGCAGTGGGTCTAACACGAGCTGGAGTCCTGGGAATGCCATTTTCCCCTACTCTGAGCACCACCCAGCCCACTGACATCACCTTTCCCAACGAAAGGAAAAGAAACAATAAAAAACCGCCACTTTTCCAAGGATGAGTTTGGTGTGGGGTTTTTTTTGTGAGCAGAGGGTCTCCATGAGGCAAGTGGAAAGTTACTGGGAGCTTTTCTGTCCCAGTGTTACGCCACAGTGCAGGACTGCAGTGTCCCAAGAAGATTTAGATCTACACTGGTGCCACTGATGTCAGAGCTGGGCTGGCATGTACAAATAAATATGAAGTATTTCGGTGCTGGGTCACAATGGCAGCAGTCTCTTTCCCATATTTATGCCTGCAAAATGTTGCCCTGCAGTATCAGAGAGGACTTCTGTGCAATCCAGGAACTGGTGACAAGACTCCTTTAATTGCACTCAGAAATATATTTTTAGGAATAAGACCAAGAAGTCAACGCAGCTTCCTTCTTGTTAAAAACTAAAATAAAATGCCTGATGGGCTGGGAGGGAAGAAAAATTAAAGTATTGATCAGCTCAACAGCTGGAAAAGTGACTACTAGTACAAATAAAATTTTTAAAACCCTGTTCATATTTTAAAGATTGTGTGGCTGGGAAAAAAAATCAAATTTTTGTTTGTTTGTTACAGTTAGGAACTTACAGCCACTGGAGAATCAGGTTTCCATACAAACCTATCGACTGTTTAACGCCACGAAAAGCCTGGAAAATCAACTTCTTGGATATTTAACATTTATAGACAGTTACTCACTGGAAACCTAAGAAACCTGTAAAGGAGATGTGACAGCTACACTGGGGATCTTATTCACTCCAACACCGAGGGGGATATGGGGAACTTCTTAAAGAGAAAACCACTCTTGTCCTTGACCCCAGAGAGCCTTCTGTTCCTCCCACCTGCCAACAGGGACGAGCAGGCTACAAGATAAAATGTAGGAGAAATCAGGTTATTTCAGCTCTGAGTGCCCCCACACCACCAGCGAGTGTGTCAGACAGGTGCTGAAATGTCTTCTTGTCCTGAATGTCCAACCTAAGGGACAAAGCAGGCCTGCTCTTCACAGATAATCACCTTTCTTTTCCAGCTAAATCCCAGGAAAGCTGCAGATGCTCCCAAGCTCAGCTCAAGGATTTGAGATCAAGCGTTTAAAAGGGGAAGGTTCACGAAAATCAGAGGCTGCTTCTGAAAAGAGCTTCTATTTCTCTGCAGTTCACACAGCAGCACATGAAATTTCCAGAGCATTTGTTTTTAGACTTTTAAGTCACCTTAAGCAAAGCTAAATGTCAGTTTTAATAGATGACAAAACCTCCTCTCTTGTCCAGTGCCAGCAGTCAGGAAAACCGTGAAGCAGAACTGCTCCTGCCAGCACAACTCACCCCTCATTTCTCCTCAGCAGTGCAGCAAAGTTCTAGCTTTACTATTAAATGCAGTTTTGGCTGCTTCCTTTAGAAATGACAAGCAGCTGATCCATTTGTTGCAAAGCTGGTAATAGTAAAAAAAAAAAAATTAGGAAGTCAGAAACACAGCCTAGTGATGTTGAACTCCCAATTTCTTCATTTCTTAAAAGAGATCAGAGAGAATTTCTACAGAAAAATCACACTTTCTCCAAGACCTTAACCTGCAGCTAAGTGCTGTCTGCTACTGTTTCCAGCTAAAATTCCTATTCAGTCAGAGAATCCAAGCAAAAGAGCCATCAGAAAACAACAGAGGCTTTAATCCGCATCATTTATGATTTATATTGATGATGATCACGCTAAAGCAGGAAACAAAGCAGATGAATTTTTATAAATGCCAGTGTTGCAACCATTGTGCTGCTGCCTGAAAGTCACTTTTCTTCACTTTGGAACAGAGCAAATTTACTCTGGGCTCCGTATCACAAAAAAATGAATGAAGAAAAGATGGAAGACTGATGCCAGCCTCACGTGGATCACTTCCAGATTCTTTTGTCTTTGATCCTCACACGAGTTCAGAAGTATTTGTTTACATCAAGGTCATTCCAGCTGACTCCATAATTCGGCAAGACAAAACGTTTGAAAGAAAACAAGTGGCTGAAGGAACTATTGGGGGGTTTGTTAGTGGTTTGTGTCGTGCCATAAAGTGGAAAATTACCTTAAATACTGAAGGAAAAGACACACATGAGACAAAGCCCAGGCAGCCAAAAGCACTGGGGTTCTGGATAACAATTTACAGCAGCAAATACTCTTGAACTGTTTAACTTCTGCATGGTTTCAGAGCAGGAGAAAGCCTAACTCTGCAGCAGGCAGACTTTAACCCTAAAAAACCCTGTTCAAAACCATGAGGCTCTTTCATCATCCCTCACCCGATTTTTTTGTTCCTTTAGTTCTTTCCTGTGTGAATGATGAAAAGTTTGGGGGTTGCTTTTTCCGCTCCCCTTCACGTGAACTTGCAGGCTCTTTCATGGGCACAGACCTTCCAGTCTTGCTGGAAAACGAGCTGACAGGTAAAAATGACAAATGTCCTGCAACAGCTTCCTTTCCACTGGGTTATCTCCCTGCACAGACCAGAATAGACACCAGCAAATTGTGCCCCACTCCCACTGAGGTTTTTGACTTGGAGGCAGCACTAAGCCCTATCAAGGAGCAGTGACTTTCCAGCCTATATTTAGGAGCAGAGTTTCTCAGCATCTCTTGCATGACAGCCAAGTCAGAGCAATATCCCTTGCATGAGAGCAATAGCAGAATTCTGTAATTTGGTGCACACTGTGATCTGCATTTATCCAGAATTCAAAGGATTTCACAGCTCTGGAGGCTAAAGGGATGAGCTCCCTTCTGCAGCACTGATCACCTGGTGGGACATGACTGATTCCAGTGCAGTGCAGCTCTGTGCTTGCTGGTTTTGTGTCGGGGTGGGACCTGTGTGCACACATGTGCTTCCTCATCATGGCAAGGAAAGGATGCAAACCCCCTCTGCTCCAAATCTGATCAGATTTCCCGAAGCTAGGGAAAGGGAAAATAGAGTGCAGGTTTGAGAGCTGAAAGAACAATTCAGGGATTCATCAGAAACTGCACAGGTGCCACAAGAAAGGAGTTTTCTCGTTGGAATGACTGCTTAGCCAAAACCCCAGCTCTGTACAAAAAGTCCTTCCAGTCCCAGGTTTAACCCAGGATTATCAATCCTCTGTGCAGACTAAACTCTTTCCCCATCTCTTATCCTCCAAGGCATATTCCTTCCACCATCTGTCCAGTTGTTTAACATTTCCCTAAAGCCAGGCTTAGCCCCATGCCCCACACCTGAACCCAGTCCCAAACCTCTCCCCAGTACAGGGGATGACTGGGAATGCTCTGAACTGAACCTTCTCCCTCCTACAGCCCCTGCTCAGCCCAGCTTTAACCTCTAGGGACCACCACGCAGGTGTCCTCCCTTTTTCACCGTGTCACGGAAAGAGTGGCCTTGTCATGGTGAAATCACCCTTCTGGCTTCAGAGCTTTCTAGAACTGATAAAAAGACTCATTAACTGCACCAAGCTCCGAATACTGAACTGCCACTTTGTGTATCACAGTGCTTGGATGCAATGGGGAACCAGCACCTACAACTACCAAAACTTTTTCTATCAACTCTTAAAAGTTGCTGAGAAAATTAACATTATATCCTAATCGAGTAGGAATGTTCCTTTAGGGCACACTCGAGTAAAGTCACATTTGACCACCTGATCTACCCTCAATTCCAGTGCTGATACCCTTCCCTCTATTTGATGGACAGGCTCCAACCCTGTAAGTCACCTCCACCTAATTTTATGAAGCCCATGGCCCAGCACACTCCACTGGACAGGAATTCAGCTCCTCGAGTGGCTTTGCAGGTCAGACTCCTGCGGCCACACGAGAGCTCTGATGGAGAGCAGCAATCACTGGAACGTGTGAGATGTGGCAGGAGAGCAGCCTGCAAAGAGTGTGGCCACCCTGGCAGCACCTCCAGAAACTCCTGTTAGGTGGGGATTTAAACTCAGCCAGGTCTTGTGTCATCATCCATCCGTCTTCTTGGCTTTCCCTCTCCGGGAGCAAATGATGAATGTGACCTTCTTTGTTTGAGTTCTTGCAATGAAGCACTGTTTGCATAAGGCTCTTTTTTATTTATTTTTTTCCTGCGGCTTGTTGACTTTTATAAGACATTCATAAATTTGTTCTGAGTGCCAGTGAGATGCTTAATGGTGCTAAAGGGAAGGTATTAAGGATAGTCGACTCATGTTAGAACAAGCCACTTGAAAGTAGCTATAAATATTTGTCTGGATTTCATTTTGCTAACAAACAGCTTCTTTTCTTCTTCTCCTCCCATTGCCCCCCTTAAAGGGTTGATCTCATAAACAACAGAAGAATTTTCTCATTAATAAAAAAGCACATGTCTGGATTTGGGTTTTTTAATAGAAACTTTCCTATTGGGGACATTTGAGTCCTTGTGTTCTGTCTGCATGGAGTCAGCTCCCTTTTCAGGAAAACCTTGGCAGCTTAAGACCTCCAGGGTGAGCTCATGTTCTTTTGCACTCCCTCAAACTCATCCCTGCTCTTTCCTTGCTCTGGCAATGAGTTTAGGCTAGACTTAGGGACTGCAGTGTCCTAGAACCAAGCCAGTAGCTACACATTCCTCCTCATTTTGCTCATGAGCTCACTGGAGGGTTTTGGATTCCTTCAGGAGTGGAGCCACTTGCCACACAGTTTGGGAACTCCACCCTCCAGTCCTGTTGCTCCAAGGTCACAGTGACACGGACACACAGAATAGCCTGCACTTATTGTCCTTGGGACCAAAGTCCCTCTCACTGGGAACTAGGACTGGTAACTGGGGGCCCCCTCCAGATCCCCGCCAGCCCCAGGGCAGCAGAGACAGCTTTTCACACAAGAATAGTCCAAAGTTCCTTCTTGGAATCAGCAGGGATTGGTACTGAGGGCTTGTCCCAGCCTCTGGCTTTGGACAGGCAGAGCCTTTTCCTTCCCAGAATAGTCTCTGCTTGTGTTTCAGCACTGGAAGACCAAAATTGAGTTGGGATGCAACCAACCCTGGAGGTCTGAGGAGCTCCAAAGAGCTCCTGCTGGTTCAGATGAGCAGATAGCTCAGCACTCAGCCAGCAGGAGAGCCAAGGAAAAGGGGATGCCTGGAGGAGCCAGACGGGAAGGAGAGGAAGCCCCCCGCCCCCCACTTTGAAAAGCAATTAGGAGACCAACAAGAATGGGAAAACAAGGTTTGGGAGGGTCTTTTTGTTTGGTTGGTTGAACTCTGTGGGAAGAATGGGTTGTCAATGCAATTTTTTATTTGTTTTCTTGGTGTTCTCACAGACTGCTCATTACAGCAAGTCCAGAAAGCACCAGCAAGGAAATCTTGAACACTGTCACCTCAGACAAGTCCCATAAGAGCCAGGGTGAGTTTTACCTCGGGAAGGACTGTCAGCTTTGGTCTGAGCCAGCAAACCAACTTCGATTTGCAGCTTCAAGTCACTGCTAAAAATATTCAAATCCCCCAGAGAACTACCCCAGACAGCAAGGAAAGCATAAGAGAAAATAAACTTTCTAATACAGAGCTCTAAACTGTCTCCAGTGTTTTTTCTGGATCCTTTTGGATTTTCTGGATACGTGCACAGCTACATCCCAGCACTCTCCGTTATAAGGCATCGTTCTGGCACAAACAAACCCTGCCTCCAGCACAGGGATGGAAAAGACCTGGCAGATGGTCCAGATCAGCAGAGATAAGAGCAAACTACCACAGAGGTAAGGCACCTGCCCGGGGGAAGGCTGCACTTCCCTGCCAACACTCAGCTCCCTGCTTCTCTTGTTCTCCCTCCTCCCTCTTTTCTCTTTTTTCCCTTTAAACTCATGTATATCACTCAGGCAGGTTTCCCGGTGCCTGCAAATGCTAATTGCCACGGTTTGTAACATTCTGTACCCCAGCAGAATTAGATGGCAGCCCGGCAGCCCTGATGATATCGTGGTGAATGATTTATCCACCGTGCACCACATTCCTGCGCCGTGCTTAGGCAGTAAGGCTGGGGAGAACTTGGAGTGATTAGTTTGCCTCTGGTGTGGGCTACAATCAAAGGTTAATGGCCTTGAGCACCCAAGAAGTTCAATTAATGCCTTGAAATGGCCTAGCTGGAAGGCCTTTATTAAATGGACCATTAACACAAGGAACACTATTTCATGCCTTTGTAAACATGGGTAAAATACTCCTCACACGCAAAGCACTCCGGCCATGTGCTGAATTAGCACGCACCTGAAGAACTCTTTGTTCAGAGATGGGCCCCAGCTGCATTACAGACACACATTTCCACCATCACCATAAGTTTAAGGTCTCTAGAGGGTCAAAAGTCTTGGAAAAAACCTGTGGTTTCTGGCACTATCAGGAAGCAGAGGTTTTATACCATCTCCTCAGTCTCTGCTCCCACCAAAGTTCCCAAAAGCCTGAAATGAGCACAGTGAAGAAGAGTATCCCTCAGAATCCTCCTGGGAATGGTGAAGGAGCGCTGGTACTCCTTGAAGGAGCTTTGCTAATGACAGTGGGGACAGACCCATCCCATCCACAGTAAAAACCTCTTCTGATTGCCCTGCTCATCCTCCTCACTGAGTGCGAGGGGAGGAACATGGATGGCAGTGACCAAGAGCTGCTTCAGCAGCTGATTTACTAAAACGCTCTGTAGGAAGGTTTTTCCATCAATCCATCAGTGCTTCCAGCTGATGCCACCGGCAGTCACATCCCTCCACCCCCTCGGAGGAGGGCAGAGAGAAGCAACCATCTCCCCCAGGGGCCACAAGCTGACTCCCAGAGATGGCTCCAGCAAGAGCGGAGCTGGGAAGAAACCTCCAAGGCCAGTGCCTTGCACAGGAACCAGCCACTCCCTCAGTGCCCTTGAAGTCACACACTGAACTGCTCTTAATTGCCCAGCCCCAGCTTCTTCCTCTGCTGGAGACTGATGCAAGGCCCTTTCTCCACAGGCCATCCATCCATTTTTAGTTCACTTACAAACCTTAACCCACACCACCTCCTCGGCCAGGACCGAGCCAGCCGTGATGCAACAAGGCAGGAGAACGTCCCGGTGCAGCCGGCACAGGTTTGCTTTCTGAGGCTGCCCATCCCAGCCATAAAACTCCCTGCCAAGACAAATTGGATTAAGCTCGGATCAGATTATGCGAGAGCTGGGCTGTGGGGACTTTTCGCTCCGGCCTTTCTTCAGCAAAAAGAACTCCAGAGGCTCAGCGGGACAACAAGAGGAGGGAAAAGGGAGAGAGACTGAAGCCATGAAGAGAGAACTGGGCTCCTGGGGAGAGGAGAACAAAGAGAGATAAGATGCAAGGTAAATAAAAAGGCACAAGGGCTTGGCTGCGACTTCAGAGAGAGAAAGTGGGGGGCAAGGGGTCAATCTTTACACTAATTAACCTTGTATCAGCAAACCTTGAAAGCCTGAACCGCCCCAGAGGCTGCAGCACGGGGCGGGCAACCTGGGCCATCTTCATCTTTGAAACCAAGCATAAAAAGAGTCACAAAAAAGGGACAGCTCCACCTTCAGACCCCAGGCAGTTTGCATCGCCACAGGTCTGACCTGAAAATGGGAGTTTGCTCTGGAATCTCCCCACAGAATCATTTAAATTTGTAAAAAAAAAAAAAAAAAAGGCATTGTGAAAACATGCACCTGCTCCCTGATCCACCAAAGCGGGGATCTAAGAGCTCGTCTTTGAACACAGGACACTGCTAGCCCAGACAATCTGAAATCATTAAACATTTGCTTAAATACTCTTCTGGATCAGCAAAGTATTGCTGTGGGTGTCCTCAGGCTGCACAGTTAATTGAAGCAATACCTGGTTCTCTCAGTGCTGTTCACACAACAGTAAAAACCATGCAGCAGCTCACACAGAAATTATGAAGAGTGATGCATAAAATACATTGAAATCCATGTCTGGTACAGTACATATAGATAGGATATAGAAAAGGGTAATTATATCTCTGTTCTCAGTGGCTAATAGGAAAATAGTAAGCCTGGTTTGGGTGTTCTGGCTAGAGGAAACAGCATAATTCCCATTTAATGCCTTTACTTGTTGGCTTGGAAAGAGAGTTCAGATTCTTGGTGTATTGACACTGAAAAAGCATAAGAGGAAAAGGTGATTTATTCAAACACCAAATACCCAGCTTTATTCTGATAAAGAAAACCAGCCTCCAGAGCAGCTTCCTTATTTCCCCCCATTAGCACAGGGGATCCCTAAAACCACTGGAGGATCCGCTCAGAGCTTCTGCACACGAAATACAGGGCGATTTTTGTCCCATTATTGGTGGAGTCCTGAATTACAATCACAAGCACCCGGAGTTACTGCAGGACAAATTAACTCTGGTGGAGAGGCACCAGGAAGATCCGACCCCACAAACAACTCTGAGGGCACCTCTCTCCATCAAGCTCCTGCCTGGAAATTCTGCACACCTTCTTCCCCCTGGTATAGAATAAAAATGTCAATTTTTCAGGGCTTGGGGAAGGTAGTGCCAGCTCTGCCTAGCCCCTAGCACCCACCAAAGTAAGTGATGACCCCCGCAGAAGGAAGAACAAAGCTGCATTCCCGTTCTCTCAGTGTGAGGGACCAGTGATTGAGAACTCCTGAAAAACCCCTTTTTTGCTTCCCAGTCCAATTTGTATTTGTTTAAGCCCAAGGCAGACAAACACGACAGGAGCCCCCAGGAATCCATAACCACCCTGATGCTTCTGGGTAGCAAATCATCTCCACCGCCATCTGTTTTCAGTCACTTCCAAACGAGTTCTGAAGGGTCAATTGTTTTCTTCTAGGAAAAATAAACATGCAAGCTGCTATTCACCCGATTTCCAGCAATTTTCTGCTGTGGGTAAATGCAGCTTCAGATTTTAGAACTAAGTCTCGTTCTCATCCAAAGAATTTTGCAATATAATTACCTCATTTTTACTGACTTGGATAACTGTAGCCCTTTGGGGAAAAAAAAAAAAAGAAAAAAAGGGGGGTGTAAAGTCTGCAAGACTAATTCCTCCTCCTGCCCCTTTGTTATAAAATCTTGGAACAACTGACAGTGATTAATCTCACTGGATATTTCTTTGGTTCTCTATTTGTTGATTTAAAGGCATTTTATGACTGATTGTTTTCAGTTGCCTGGACAGCTGTCAGATCTGTACTGTGGTTTGATTTGGCTTTCAGGGAGCAAAGTTATTATTTTTCTTATTTTTACAGCTCCAAAACATAGTGGCTGACGGAGGTGGCCCGTCAAAAACCATCTCTGTGAAACCAAAACTACCTCCAGATTGAGAGAAGATGGCTCAGACATTCTGCAGGCAGGTTACACAAGCAAGCTGTGGAAGGCAATAACACCATTTTTTATTTTATCACTAGCTTTTAAGATGCCCAGTTTGCGCATAGTCTCAAATACAGAGGCAAAGTCCACCCCAAAGTGTAACATCAGTAGTTTTGTAGGAATAACTTTGGCCTTTGGAGCAGCACTGGTGGAGCTGGCGTGGAGCTGCATTTTCTGCTTGTTTGGGGGCTGGAGTGCTCCGTCCAAGAAATCCCCATCCCAGCTTGCCTGGGAAAGGCTGTGCTCAGTGAAAGGGGTGTGAAACAGGGTCTAAGAGCCTAAACTACATGAAAAACCCCATAAAAGAGTGAGGAGAACTCAAGAGAGGAAGGTGTCAATACTGAACAGCCCAATATCCATCCCCTTCAAACCTCCTGTCTCTAACAGTGCCCACAACCTTTGCCTTTAAAACATACCCTCAATTTTAGCCTCTTCATCTCTGCATCTTCCTTTTACCTCTCGCCACTGTGCCCTCCAGCTCCCCACCTATCCACCCTCCTGGCTCTTGGCTCTTCTCGTGGTGCATCTACAAACCAGACTAACACCACCTGACTGTCATCCCTGGCTCACCCTCCTGCCCCTTTTTTGGATTCCAAGCTAAAACCTCACCAGCTTCTACCTCAAACAAGGCTGGACGGGGCTTGGAGCAACCTGGGATAGTGGAAGGTGTCCTTGCCCATGGGAACTAAGTTTTCTTAAAGGTCACTTCCAGTCCCAAAACATTCTGGGATTCTCTGATTCAAAATTTACATGTGAGCTTAAGCCTGAGGAGAGAGCGATGGCTACTGACTGCAGTTTGCTAAAATTTCAGCACAAAAGAGCAAATGCTCTTACAGCTCTTGGTGTTTTACTGGAGAGATGATGTGATCTGCTTACACATCTTCATGTTTGTCCCCGTCCAGTTAGCAAAGATTAGGAGAAGACAGCTCCAAGGCAAGCACTGGAGGGTGGCACCTCAGGCACAGTCACAGCCCAGGGCCCACACTTAATTCCTCATCCCTTTTTGTGATCTGTGGCTCCCACCACCCCAAGTTTGCAGCCCATAAAACAGCCAGAACAGGTGCATAAACACGGTGAAATGAGGGGTGGGAGTCATTATTTTGCAGGCCCTCGCTGCCTGCAAAGGAAGGTGTCTCCAGTTCTCTCCACCGCCCTGAGCCACTCTCCTCCCACTGCCCACATCCCTTCCCGGGCTGGCTCCACTGGTATTCCTAGTTGGAATTAGGATTACAACCACCTCTCTTAAAAATAAAAATAACCCAGACAGTTCTTTTTTCAGTTACCAGATTATTATTCACCCTTTCAGCCCATTCTGAAGCACCTTACATTATTCAGATGTGATGCCTCTGGTTTCTCATTGAGGGCCTATGGCCCTGCTACTCTTTTCAAGCTTCACGTTTATATTTTCACGGAGTTTTACTTTTCCTCTTCCAGTCCCCTCCTCCACAGCACACTGCAAGCAGTGGCAGCGAGCCCCCATATTATGCCCTGAGAGCCTGTGTGTAACAATAGACTTGAGCTTGGTTTTATAAATCACTCATCCCGACATCTTCTCTCCCTTGCTTTCTAAAGCATGGCCACAAAATTGTTGGGAAAACAGCACAACAGTTGTATTTTTGCATCCGTGCCCTCATCACCTCTTCTAACAAATGTGGCTCATCAGATCCACCAGGCCACACTTAATCGTGCACAGCACACCGGTGCAGCTTCCCCAGCCCTTGCTCACATACAGATCTTTAACCCAGCTGAAACATCTGGGAGTTCTCTTCCCAGTTCTACAAATCCCACCGTGTTCCTTTCCCTTCCACCCCTGATTGTCTTCTTAGGGTACCACCTTCCCCAGACACGCATAGCCCTTCTTCTCAGCCGCCTGGACACAGGATGGATTGGGACCATCCTTGAACAAATAAATCCCGGGGGTTTTCCCATCTCCTCTGCTTTCTGCCACGCTGGTCTCATTTCTGTCATCTGATTCCTCTTTATCCACATTGCCTGTTCTCATTCCCATTCACGTCACACATTTAAGAAGGTGGCAAAGAACGTCAAATGTCTTTATAATCCCGCTAAGCCACATTTGCCGCTTCAACCACCAGCTTAGCTCACTGTGCTCCTTTTAAACAAACACAAACAACCCCAGAAGATGTAACAACAACAGAAACAGGCGGGCAGCAGAGCAGGACATGCTGAAACTCAGCATGGTCCCCCATTAGGGGGAAAATTTCGAGTGTTTTAATCATGACAACGGCACCACAATGAATCAGTGGATCTGACGGGTCAGCCTCTCGGCTGGTGCAGCGCCAGCAGCTTCCACAGGGGTTCATCAGGCATGAATTGGCCCCATATGTGAAAACCCTCTACAATTTGTCCAGTTTCTCCCATCCCTGCGGAGCAGAGCCTCCATATGTGAGATCCCACAGAGCTGTCAGCCAACGTCACATTTCAATAACAGCAAAAACAACCGGGGCTGCACAAACCAGCGAAACAATCCCATTGCTCATAAACTGGCAAGTGACCTACGCTGGCAGTGCTTTTGTTGATCGCAGCCCTTTCTAGGGAACAAAACATAGGAGCTATCACGCCAGCACAGACTCGGTGATCCATCTTCCCCCTGTCTCCAGCAGAGGCCAACGTTGATGTTGGAACGGGAGATTAAAGATGGATCCACGACGCCTGCGAGGCACCTGGGCTGGTTGTGCAATGCTTTGCCCTTGACCCAGGGAAGAACTCCCCTGCTCCATACAAGTGTGCAATATGTTATCCCAGGGAGGGAAGACTGGCAGGGGCTGTCGTAAAGCAACATATGTCCGAGTCGGGGGACTGTCCTTTCCTTTTCTATCTTTATTTTAGCTTGATTAATGCAACTGAACATCCTCTTCTTAAGATCAAGTCTTTGACTTCACAAATTAATTCAGTTTTGTGTCAAAAATATTGTTCTTACCTAAATTAATATCTTTTCTCATAGAAGCAGTTTCATAGGATTATTTTTTTAAGCTCACCCTGTTTCTCAGGGCTCTAATCCCTTTCCTTGCCTATTCAACACCAAATTCATGTTGGTTCTTTCAATTTCTTTGTAGATAAATTCTCTCCCTCCAAACTTTATAAACTTTTATTCTTTTCTACCTTTATTCCATCTTGTCTTAGACATAGTTCAGCTACATTATTTAGCTCAATCCTAAACAAAGATTGCATTCTCAGCTCCTGAAGGGCAAACAAATAGACCAGGTAAAAAAAAAAAAATTTAAAACCTGAAATTGTATTTTGTACCTGAAGTGGAGTTAAGGGAAGTTGATGAGATGATATTGATGGCTATACACACCCTTTCTAAACTGAGATTTGCTATAAACCACAAACCAGGCTTCATTTCCAAAGTGGAGGGGGTGATCAGGGGACTGTTTTATTTGTATGTCTTTTTGTCACAAAACAACTGATTTTGCAAATGTCAAACCCAAAGAAAATATGACCTGATCTATTTCTTTTGAGTTTGTTTTTTTTCCCATCTCTGAAACAAGCGCTTTTTAAATGCTGTGCCTGGTAGAACATGCCAACGTGAAAAACTCCCAAATTAATTCAGAAACGAAGTACAGACGCGTTTGGTTTAAGCTACTAAAAATAATTTCAAAAACCAACCATTTGGCTCTCTCAATTTATATATTAATTAATACTCGGAGCATCCCCTGATCGCGCAGGCTGAAGCAGAGAGAGGGGAAACTCCTGCATCCATCCCCGAGCTGAATATTCCGTGAGGTACCAACTGCCAGTCCTGGCAGCCCCGCCACCCTCGTTAGGTGATAAATTAATGCTTCGCTCCCGCTGTGCCCTTGCCAAGCGGGCAGAGCTCCAGCCCAAGCCCGGCTTGTCCAACCGGCACCCACCCTCTAGTGGGATGAGGGGAAAGTGCTGCTCCGGGCTCCAGCTGCTCCCGGCCGGGATCCATCCCGCGGCACGGATGCTGGAGCACCGGGGGGACGCGCGTTCAGGGCGGGCATGCCGAGCCCTCCCCTCCTCGGCTCCTCTCTGCCCTCCGCACCTCTGCCGGATCGTGAGGCGCTCCGGCTCCGGGAGGTGGTTCCAGCCCGGATGAGCTTCGGCAGGAAACTGCCGGGATAATCTTTTCTTGAAAGCTCTGCTTTGGGCGCTGCAGAGTCAGGGCCGTTTTAACTACATTTTTACGGGTGTCCGAGCAGTGATAGCCCAGGGAATCAGTGGCTCTAAGTACCGTTCTGTCCCAAAAATCGTGTGGCAGCAGGAGCAGGGCAGTGGCTGTCCCCTGTGCTGGGCACTGCTGAGGTCCCTCGAGGGCTGTGTCCAGTTCTGGGACCCTCAGCTCAGGGGACACTGAGGGGCTGGAGCGTGTCCAGGGCAGGGAACGGAGCTGGGAAGGGGCTGGAGCCCCAGGAGCAGCTGAGGGAGCTGGGAAAGGGGCTCAGCCTGGAGAAAAGGAGGCTTAGGGGGGCCCGTGTGGCTCTGCACAAGTCCCTGACAGGAGGGGGCAGCCGGGGGGCTCGGGCTCTGCTCGCAGGGAACAGGGACAGGAGGAGAGGGAACGGCCTCAGGCTGGGCCAGGGGAGGCTCAGGTTGGACCCCAGCAGGAATTTCCCCATGGAAAGGGTGCTCAGGCCTTGGCAGGGGCTGCCCAGGGAGGTTTGGAGTGCCCATCCCTGGAGGTGTCCAAGGAAGGGCTGGAGGTGGCACTCAGGGCTCTGGGCTGGGGGCAAGGTGGGGATGGGGCACAGCTTGGACTCGATGGTACCAGAGGTCTTTTCCAACCAAAATGAGTCTATGATTATACCCTTCTTTTGTCATATGGAAAAGACCAAACACACAAGCAAACCAAATTGCTTAGTGGAAAAAAAAATCCAGCCCATTTTCCTCTGTATATTAGGGCAATATAATTGAAAAGTAATTAGGAAAGTGGAACATTTTTGTTCGACAATCAGCACTGCAGTCAGGGCACAGCCTGTGAAAGCAGCAAAAGCTGCAAACAGGTCTCAAATCTCAGTACACAATATAACAAGTGAGCAGTCCTCGGGGCAAACACTCTTGAAAGGGTTTGCAGCAAATGAGGGCCAGACCCTGCTTCCACCACCACGGAAATGGGCTTGGCAAGGGACAGGCAAGCAGGCCAAGGATGAGAGCAGGGCAGCATCCCCAGCTAAAGAGATACAGCCCCCAACACCTGGGCAAGAGGTCAGCAGGTCCAGTGGCCCCAGCCGGGGTCAGCCATGCTCCAGAGACAGAGAAATCCAGACCAAGCCCAAAGGTCCAGACACAGGGCTCAGCACAACAGCCCCACATCCCCAGGGGCTGAGCTTAAGTGCAGCTCAGGACCTGCCAGCGCAGGTGGGCGCCCAGATGGAGCCACTCAGGGAAGTCAGAGCCTGCTGAGGTCTGGCAAACCTCTGTTTAAACCCAGAGTAACAATCCCCAGTGGACTGAGATGAATCAAATTAGGTCCTAAAGTCATAAATGAAGATTTACAGTGACAGTGCGAAATGAAAAACTGCTAAGAAATATATCCTGATCTCAAACACGACACAGTGAAGGGCAGAAATAAAGCAGCCAAGGCCATTAAAATCAAGATGGGACCTGGAACAATTGAACAGGACTGAGGGGAGCATGATCCTTTCCTCGACATGATGCAATCAGCAGCCTCCAGCAGGTCTAGAATGGAAACAGCGTGAAGTGAAGGAGGGGGGGAATGAAAATAAAGCCATCTTTCATGGATCACATGGTCCCATCAGGAAATATGGAAACCTCTGACTTGTCTGGCTCTCTGTCTCTCCCTCCCTAAAGGGTCTTGTGCAGAAAGCACAGCCTGTGTGCCCGGGAGGTGATGAAATCCCTAATGCTGTATGGCACATGGGGAATTTGGGGGATTGCAAAACAGGATGTTTCTTGGAGGAAATACAGTCTCAGCAAGCAAAAGGTTCAAGTACGGTACATCTCACAATGATGTAAGAGCTCGATTATGCATCTCCCTTAAAGCCCAGCTTAGGGTTTCAGTTCTAGTAGAACTAATGGGCAACACCTGCTGCGATGAAAACAATTTCCGTCCCTGAACTCGAGCAGAAGTGTTTATCTTTTGAGTCAGAAAATGTTCCTCTAATGTCTGAACAAGACTCCAGGGACAGGAACATATGCCCAGAACTGACGTTTCCGCGCATTAGATCGCTTATAAAAATGGGAATTAGAAAAACCTGGTATCATCAGATGTCTCGTCCAATAAAGTCATTAAATGGAAAGTACAGGAAGGTTCCTCTGACGTTTCCTCTCCCTGCCACTGTAGTCCCAGTTGCTCTTTGGAGAGCAGAAACAGAGGCTACTGAAAAAGCTTGCTGGGGTAAATTGTGAGTTCAAAATTCAGGGCTTTTCCAGACCTGTCCCTGGCAAAATTACCATCGGCTTCAGTGGAAACTTTACCCAAATATGGGCCTCAGGACTTGGACCTCTTGGTTTGAGTTACTAATTTTATTATTAAAGGTTAAACAGAGCTGTTGACAGTACAAACTATTTTCTTACGTAAGCAGTGGAAGGGAGAGTGTCAGATATACAAGATAAAACAATACTGCCAAGTCTAGGCAATACAGGTTATGGGTGAACGTCCTTTCCCAGAACATCCTGCTCTGAATCCCAAGCAAAACTCAAGCACTCCCACTTTTCCTCAAGCAAAACTCCCACTTAAACCCACTGGAGCTCGGTGTGATCAGGAGGCAGAGTCAAGAAAGGACCTTGGGGTTCGGCCGTGGTTGCTACAAGGGTTTTTAGGGAGTGTAGCTGTTGAAAACACAGAGATTCTACTTTTAGATAATATTCATTAAGTATTATAATGCAAATTAAATGTTTAAGCCATCCAGTTATACACACACAACCCTTAACAAACAAACCCCTTGATGACAGGAATGTCAGAGAGGATATGCTGGGCTTTCCTCCCTCAGTTTCTGTTGTGATGTTCTTTATCCAAAGCTTGGACCCAAACCAGGGACTTGTTTTCCATTCTTGACCGAAAATAATAACAGCAAATTGTGTGGCACTTAAAAATAATAACCATCCAGTCAAAGGCAGAATGTTCTCCATTCAGTCAGACAGCACTTCATTGGTTTGGTGATTAAGTGGCAGTCCAAAATTTAACTCCCTGGAAAATCTACTGTTGCTACGATGCAATTGCACTGTCAGGGCCACAGATAGTTCTGTCTTCAATAACAATGCAACAGACACTGAGAGAAATTCCTGTGGTCGTCTGTCCTCCTCAGATACAGTTATCATCCCATAGATCATCAGCTGCACAATAGGCAAGGGTGTCACAAAGTTTTTGACACAGTTAACACATTAACACATCAGACAAACGCAGGACTTCAGCCAGTTCTCACCAAAGCCAGTGGAAAACTCCAACAGAGCCGTGCTGGGCACAGGGACGGTGTCACAGGGATTGTCAATCACGTAGCAAACAAGACAATCCCAGCAGCTTTCTGACATCAGCGTCTGCCTCCACTTGAGGCTTTGGCAGAGCCTCAGGAAGGACTGGCTCTCTGTCTCCTGCTCTTTTAAACAGCCCGAGAATCCCAGGGGTTTGTTTTTTTGGCATAGGGCGCTCAAAAGGACACTGTTGAGCTTCACAGAACTGAAATCTGAATAACTTCTGTCTTTTCTTCTTAAATTTCATGTATTTTTTAAACTCAATTTTATTTTTACCCCTGTGCTTTACCCAGCTTTTTTAAATAAAGCAGCAAGAAGCCTTTGCTCTACATCAACCCCACAACCCTAAATCCCAGGTCAGCTCTGGCTGTGCTGTTGGAGTGTGGTCATATCAGCCAGTGTATCTAACCACAGAATGTATTTTCTGAGCAAATGTTCAGTAAAACTCCCATAATTTTGCTGAGTAAGAGTTCACTGGGATTGATCTGCTCGGGGAAGGAACACCACGGATGAAAACATACTGTTCCTTTACAGTCACAATACCAACACAGCAATAAACACCATCTCAATGGGAAAATCAAACTTAAAACAACAAAATCCTTGTGCAAGTGGTGCACAGCAATACCAGAACTCCCAGCTCAACATAAAAAGCTAAAAAGTAACAAGAGAGAGGAGAAGGTTTTATATTAATCATTAGGGCACTGATTCCTGCTGGGTTGAAGACCCGGATGAATGAGTGGGCAAGAGAACCTGACCCTGGAAATAAGCTCACAGGAAAAAAAACTCAGGAGTCTGAATCGAAGATAATTTCCCATTTTTTGTACACTCAGAGCAACGAGAGCAGAAGCAAACCTGTACATTTGCCTCTCAATATGGAAAAACATCAGCCCAAGGCTGGAGAGGCAGAGACAGAACGCAAAGCAGGCGTCGTAGAGAACTGAACGAAGCCTCTCTCTCCCTTCCTCTCTGTTCTTCCCCATCCCTAACTCCCCCCATCCCCACCCAAATCTGCTGCTCTCCGTGATTTCACGGTTTCGCACATCTGCAGGAGCTGCGGGGACGGGGCTGCTCCGCGGGGAGAATTCCTGGGAGATTCCTGCTCCGCACCCCCCGCCCCGGCGCTTGGCAGAGGCGGGAGCCGTGCAGGTGGAGCGGCAGGTGGGCGCCTGAGTTTGTGCTCGCCGGGGCTGTGCCGCTCTCACGGATGCTGCTCCAGAGCCAGCCCTGCTCCCGGGGAGCCTGTGGCACGTCCTGCCCTGCCCTGGCTGGGCTTGGGGGGCTGTCCGAGCAGCCGGGGGGGGCGGTGGGGAGCAGGAACGTGCTGCCTTCCCTCCGGCACGCTCTCCTCGGCAGATGGTGGCTGTGCCGCGTCTGTTCCTGACCGAGTTCTTCGTTTGTGCCCGACGCAGCTCTTAGCAGCTCTTCGGTGATCTCCTGTGAGGGAAAGGCTGACAGGCTTGGGATTGTTCAGCCTGGGAAAGAGAAGGTTTGGGATGATCTTCCAGTACCTGAAGGGAGCCCACGGGAAAGATGGAGAGACTCTTCACAAGGGCCGGAGGGACAGGACAAGAAGGAATGGCTCTAAACTGACAAAAAGTAGGGTTAGATTGGATATTAAGAAGAAATTCTTCCCTGTGAGGGTGCCGAGGCCCTGGCACAGGGTGCCCAGAGCAGCTGTGGCTGCCCCTGGATCCCTGGCAGTGCCCAAGGCCAGGTTGGACGGGGCTTGGAGCAGCCTGGGACAGTGGGAGGTGTCCCTGCCCATGGCAGGGATGGGACTGGATGAGCTTTCAGGTCCCTTCCAACCCAACCCATTCCGTGATTCGGAGTTGCCCTGGCAATACAAACCCAACCTGTGCAAGCATTACCCAGAGGAGGCTGAGGGCTGCCAGTCTCCTGTCTCTGAGCCTTCAAAGCGAAATGGTTGAAAACCACGATAAGCAGGTAAATGTCTACTCGGGGGTGATGATCAATCAAGATCAGCTGAATAACACCTGCACCTATTATCAAACTTTGCCCAACATAATACCCCAACATTTAAATCACTGCAAACATACTCTCTTTAAATAAGGTGGAAATGTGTTGTGAGAAACTTCTTTTTATTTCACTGCAAAGAACACAATCTACTTTTTGTTTCCTAGCTGCAATTCATAGAAGACTGCCCTGGTTTACACGGGGAGCTGGGGAATGAGCATTCCCTGCAGTGTGTCTGCAGAGGGAAAGAAATGACTTCTCAGAAAGGGCCAAGTTCAGGATTTCAGCCTGCACTTCAAGCAGGGGCTAAGAGTAAAGTCCTGCCTGCCGGAATTGTGAAATCTCTGTAAGCGAGTTTATAAGCAAGTATTAGCACAGCTGGCAAAGGCTTTCAGCTAGGAAAAAGTTATTCCACTGCTGAAGACGTGCAGGAGGAAGCAGATGAACTGAAGACTGAAAAAGCATAGCAGATGGGGGCTGTGTGGACTGGAGGCCTGTCGAGAAGCCACTGCAATATTCATGAAGGAGTTTAGGTCTTTAGACCAAAATGCCTTAGCAATAGCTACTTCCAAAGTATTTTTTTTCCTCTGTTTTTTTTTCTTGTTGCCTGCACAGACTGGAGTTTTGCAGACAGCTACAATGAAAACTGCTGGAAATGCCAGACAGAGGGAGGAGATGGACCTGGCACATAACATGCAGTGAGGAGACTGGTTTGGGATGTCCTGGTGGAGCACTTCAGCCCAGCAATGGATTTGGGAATCAGCTTGCACTGAGCAGAGTGCAAAACTCATAATAGGAAAAGATGCCTGTTCACAGCAGGGCTCCACTAAAAAAGCTTTTGTGAAAAGTCAGGTCACAAACAACTGACCAAAGGAGCTCAAAACCTACACTGATGAAGAAAACGAAGGTAGGGAATGAACATAAATGAGCCAGACTCCCCCAGGGAAGCACAAAGAGGGGTCTCGTCTAAGCACCAGCTGTTGGCTCCCGTCTGTGTGCAACTTCCATTCCTACCCTCTCTGTAGGATACAGCCCCTCCAAAAAGGATTGTGAGTGAGCTGGCTGAAAACTGGAGGAGGCCCAAGTGCAAGCTTGTGGTGGGTGTCCCACAGCTCAGAGAAGACCTTGTGTTTCCCACAGGGGTTTGAGGCCAGATGCCATTTTTAGGCAGTGCAGAGGCAAAGGTCACCCGTGACAAGATTGCCCAAGTGTAGGGAAACCACACGGGGCGAACCAGAAGTTGCTGAAGCAGCAGAGTCCCCATCCCCAACTGTCCCCAAGGCCCAGGCAAAACCCTGGCCACTCAGCTGCCATCAAAGGTAGGACAGTGACAGCCTGGAAACCACGCCGCTGATCAGGAATAACTCTGCCCCATGGAAAACATGCACGGCTCAACTACATGGGAACTGCCAGAACTAAATAAACTATAATTATTGCCACATCAGGAGAAATCCAGCTCTTAGTGAAGTTCACGTCTGTGTAACAATAAATTCTACAGATATGTCAATAAAATGATCACTGGCTGCAGGGCTGTGGGGCTCTGAGTGACCTGTCACTTCAGCCACCATGGTGGACTGTAGTTAAATTAACTGAGAAAGGAGCTGGTTTGGAGGGGATTCATCTCTGTGCTAACTGGACATTTCCAGTGGGTGGGAGTAAGAACAATTGCTAACTCTGAGCACAACTCATGGTTTCCTCACTGTCCCTCCAGGGTGACAGAGATTAATTGCTCCTCATGTGGGCTCCGTGTAAAATTGTGGTGAATCCTGTTCATGAAACCCATTCACGATCCTCCACGTGTTCGTGCCATTTCTACAGACTGCTGGTAATCAGCTGCTCCTGCTGGACCAGTTCATGCTGGGCCAAAGACCATGTTCTGGTCTGGAAAAATGACATAATCAGGTAGTGTCTGGTGGAAAGTCACATCACAGGGACAGAGGTCAGCGTACCTGGTGTCACAGGAGAAGAGGCTGGCTCTGAAACAGCTCAGTGAGGTAAAGGCTGGCAGACGTAGCAGCAGAAGGAAGAGAAAGGTGTAATGTGGCTCTCATGAAAGGCCAGTTCCTTCTCCAGAACTGAAGAATTTGGGAGCCAGCCCTCATCCAAAATGAGGCGGCACTAAAACCAGAGCGGGCTCTCCAGAAGCTCTGTCATCATCGCGCTGGTCAGATGGCGAGGAAAGAGAAAATCACATCCTGGAGCACAGCCAGAGGCAACTCTGAACTGCCTGAACTGCCCTCAGCAGACCCAGCTGCAGCAGAAAGAGGTGCCAAGAGACATTTGGGCACAAGGATTGTCTGTTGAAGCCTTCATTCACAAATAAATCCACTTCTGCCCCTGCAGCAGACACTGCAGATAGGACACAAAGCGAAATATGTTCATAGTTTAGATATGGTGCCATCAGTACCCAAACATCAAGGTAAAACAATGATAACCTGCTCTACTGAGCGTCATTCAAAGCCATAAATGTTCAAGAGATACGTCAGAGAATGACACACAGCCTAACCCAAGATTTGAGAAACGAAAACATCCTCCCTTAGGTTATGTTGTTTCTGTCCTTAAAACACAGACTGAACTTTCGGTAGGAGAATGATAGACTCCAAATCATTTTAATGAGACAAAAGATGAAATTTGCAGGGACTAGACATCAATTTGAGAGAAATCATATCCTCCTGGCAGGAGATTTAATCATCTGATTATTTCAGGAGACACATTTTGGCACAGGAGTTATTTGTAGGCTCCAAAAAATTGTACAGGTTTGTTCAAAACTTCATGGAAGAGGCACAGAACTATTATGTCAGGCAGTTAATAGAGACTTTTGACTGGAAGAAAGAACATTCAACCAAAATTGCCTAAAACATTCATTTCTCATGTATCTGAATTCAGAGTACTTAAAAACCAAGCTGATCCCAAATCACCAGCCCATATCCTGCTCTCTTTTTTAGATCTGTGGATAGACAGAACATTCCCCTGACTTGTTCCTGGGAATCACTCTCACAAGGGCACTTTGAGTCTCTCCTCGCTGCTCTTCACCCAGCTGAGGACGTCTGTGCCGAGCTCTGCTTCCCAGGCACACGGGGAGGAATGAGTGTGGACACGGATGTGTATCCACACACCTCCGAGGGTTCCCTGTGTCAGGAAGGCTCTGGAAGGGGAACCCCAAGGTTTCTGTACCTAACAAATCCTACCCAGCAACGAGGGAATTAAACATCAGCCTATTTTTTAGCAAATACAAACCCGAAAATTTGGTCCTGCTTAGTACATTGAGCCCACCAGAGATGTTCATTGAAAGAGAGGCAAACGCTGAGGGAGCTCCATAACCCTCCTAGACAGATGCAAAAAAAGAATTTGGAAATACCCCAGTGTGTTCCAGCAGCCTATAATGGGAGACTGGCTGTGGAAGAAGAATTGCTGGTATGATCTCAGGACTCAAGCCACTGTAGTCAGCCAGTCTGCCCACAACGATGGGCCCGGCCAAGACAATACCAGCTCTATGCTCACTGATAATCCAGACCCAAACACAAACTGCATCCCCCTGCCTGGCCACGCCGCACGAGTGGGCAGGAGAACGTGGAAACCTCAGGAAGATAGCAGGCTACCTGCTCTCCTAGGTTCAACACCAGGGAAATTTCTTTTGCTGCTTTCAAAAACTCCTAATGGGGTCAGCTGAAATGATGGATGTAAACAGCTCCTCCAGCCACAGGCAGTGCCGGATATTCCTACAAGTACTAAGCTCCTGTGGGTATTACACAACTGCCTCTATTCAGGAGGCTAAAAAGGAGTTCAGTCCTGCTTGTATATGCTGGAATCATTACATACAGTGTTCCCATAAATCATATAAATGAGTATTACTGTGTCACTGCTTCGGACGGCTGCTGTTATTATTGAAAACCCTCCTGGCAACCCAAGCCCGGTGCCATCCAAGCCGAGGCTGGCCTCGGTGCAGTTTGTACTGGGCTCAAGTCCGTGCCCTGCAAAGTTTCCCCAAAAGCTTTCGGCAGAGTCGAGGCTGCCGTGCCCGTTCTCCATCGCCCAAGGGTGACACAGGTTGACGCGGAGCCCTGCCACCAGCCACTCGCCACGGGGAGCTGTGTCCCCCTCCAGGCTGCTCTGACCCCTTGGAGCAGGGTCTGCTCCACATCCGAGCCTGTTTTCCACCGGGGATCAAACACCTCGTGCGACACACAGGCCACCGGGGAGGGCCACCCCAGCCTTCCTGCTGGGGACATTACAGACACAGAAGAACCTCAGCAGAGGCTCCCAGGGCACCCAGCAAAGCTGCTGGTGGCAGAAGACACAAAAGCACAGGCAGCTTTCACCTCGGCCAAAGCACCACCAGTTATCAGAAGAGACACTTGACTCGACACGGAGACTGGAGAAGGCAGAGAGGAGTCCCAGGAGGCAGCAGAAGACCGTGGACACCCTGTCTGTGGTCTTGTTCTGCACATTCCACCCTCGAGTCAGCTCTGTCTGAACCTCTTACCCACACACTAATTTATTCCTGCGGGTTTTCAAGACATAGGAATCCTGAAACAAGATGTACAGAAAGTTCAGTACATGGTGTTAAAGCTAGCATCCATCATGTCAGTTCTCCCTCTCCAACGAATTCGTTCTGCTTGTTATTATCATCTGCCTATATTCAAAAACAATACCCTTATGATTTTTTCCATGCCTATTTATTTCCTCAGTCACTGACTTGGTTTCCCGAGGCTATCAGAAAATTACATATAAATATTTATATAAACAGATCTCTATTTTGAAACGCTCCCCAGCTACTTCTAAATGCAATATGACATCAACCAAAAATCAAGGCATGCTTGGCACAGGGAACCCACTACTGACCATGCAAATGGGTGTAGCTGAAATAGCCCCAGGCAAAGACCCACCAAACTCATATCCAGAATATATTTCAGTAAATATGGGGTCCAGGATTGGTACATGGATGGGTAAAACTCTTGGGGAGATGGGAGAACAGTTTCACGAGGGGCCATTCATGCACCAGCCAGATGTGCTGCTAGAGCTGTACTGCAGCACACACCTTATTTAGAGGGTGAAAGGATTGAATTGCACTGCTGGACACATTTCCAGATTAAAATCTGATTACACCAGGACAGAGAAAACAGCGAATATTATCTCTGAGGGTTTTTTGCACAGAAAACAGCATCCAGCAATTCTTCCATTTTGGGTTATAAAGCAATATGGAATAAGGAGAAAAAAACCTTCTGAAATAATCCCTTTGCAGACAGGAGAAACTGCCATGTACAGCCCCATGCTGAAGAGCCCAGCTATAATCCAGTCTTTGCTTTCTGCTGACTGGCTGAGCTCTGGTGGTTTATGATGTCAGAGGAGCCCCTCAAAAGAATTATAGCCTTTTAGTCAGCTCTGAACCACGTATTATTATGAATACTAAATTGCTTCAAACAGTCTATTGGTCCTGCTCTAACATTAGACAAAATCTCAAGCAATTACCTATCTCTTCAAGGAATGTGTTTTCCTTGGCGTGGGATCCCGCTGGAAGCAGGAGGGAACATTTGTGGATACGCGGGGCACAACTCCCCCGGAGCGAGCACATGGCAAGGTACAAACACCAGGACAGGGCTCCCGCCACCACAGCCCCACAAAATAAAAGGCTTCCACCACAAGCAAAATCTAATCTCAACTATTCATCATAAAAACACGTTAAATTAACACAGATAGGGGAGATGCAGGCGAGAGGCACGTCCCGGTGGCAAAGTTACTGCAAGCTACGTTGTGGCGGATGAAAGCTACATTAATTGGAAAGCAGATAATCAGCATTAGCCCTGATCAGCAAAAAGAGGGGTTCAGGCAGGTTCCTGCATCCAAGTGGTCCCAGTAGGTTCCATGACAGCAGCAGGACCTTAATTTGTATTTTAAAAGTTGCCTGTTCCAGGATCAGTAGCTGGAGCAGGACCACAGCTCTGTGACTCTGCTCGCTACACTGGCCCCTGGTTTTTCTAAGTCTGGCCCATAGCTGTTAAGATTTGGAGAATCTTCTTAGCCTCAACTGACAATTAACTATTTACTTAAAAGTGCGTTGTTTTTTAATGTGAATTTCAACTCACAGTAGTCATTATTCCACAGGAAGAATAAAAACCTATAAATTGTGTCATGTAGGTCATGGACGCGACACCTCCAAGCCAACATGGTTAACAGGCTGTGCTGTGTGTCAGAGCATCTGCCCAGATCCCACAGGAGTGAAAAGAGAGGTCCTACCAGGCCATAGGAACAGCTGGACCTCTGGGTTAATTATTTTCTGATCCAACTGAGAAGTCCCAAAGCAGCAGGAAGACCATCTACACATAAAAAGTGAAATGTGGTTATGGGAGGCCGTTGAGAACCCAAGATCGGACTGCAGAGACGATTTTCTCTCTCACTCCTCTTTACCAGCCCTGCAGGATTGCACTGAATTTGCTGGGTTCAGCATGGACACAAAAACTGACCCTTAACTTCGGCACCCAGCTGTTGGATTCCGCACAGCCGCTCCCAGGAGAAGCAGATCCGCTGTGGATCCCAGGCCAGGCCAGCTGAGAGCCAGGACTGGCAGGCAGGGCAGCTCCAGAGCCCTGCATTGTTTGGACTCTGATTGTGGAATCGCTGCTCTGTGCAGTCAGTCGTGCTCTGTGGGCGGTGACTCCGGTGCTGTAATTACCACTCTAATTACGCTGGCACGTTTCCTTCTTGGCGAGCCCCGTGGAACTGCAGTCCCGTTACCTGACCTGGGTTTCTGATAGTCCTACCACAATGGGCTGGAGCGTTTTTCTCTTGGTCTGGCCACAAGCTGGTAGGCTTAGTGTGAACTGGAAGGCCGGGAATGCCAAGGCAGGTTTGTTTTTTTCTCCAGAGCAAAAAATCTGTTGTCAACATCCGCTTTGACTGCAAGTATCGCTTGTGGCTCCTTCAGGAGCTGAGGAGGAGGAGGAATGGAGGAACCACTGGGAGGATCTGGCACTGCAAAGGAGAAGAGACTAGCAAATCTTGCCCATCTTTAACTTCTGCCTCACGTAACTGCACCGTAAACACACAAAAACTGGGTGTGTCTGATAAATATGTCAGCTGGGATACTTGATTAAATTATTTGCACTGGGCTTTGGCATCAACATCATAGTGATCCGGTGGGTTCAAAAACTCAAAACCATCTTGTGTTGCAGGTGGAACCCAGCTCACCTCCGGATTTGATCCCGCCCGTAACCAAGCCCGTGTTAACCTTGAACCACATGAAACAAAGAGGATGCTTTGTGCACCACGAGGTTTTCAGGTGGGGGACCCAGAGAACTCTTTTTCACTCTCTTCTCTCCCAATCCCGAACAGGATCCCTGCAGAAGAGCTGCGAGGAGTCTCCACGCTCCTCCAAGCGGGATGCCATGCTGCAGCCCCGGGTTGGGAGCCGGAGCTGTGTCCCAGCAGACCGTGGTCTGCACCAAACCAGAGACTCCACCGCAAATCTTTTGCAGATCCTTCTTTTCTTTATAGCGCCCGGGGGGGATTCAGTTTTGGTGACTTCGCTGAACAATTCTCTGAATCAAAGCTGCTTCTTGAAACTCCAGGTTTTTTCTGATCTGTTTTTCTCCCTGCTGATTCGGAGCCGGCTTGGGAGTACGGGTGTTACAGGATGCCCAGCACTTCTCTCTGTCAGGCCACAGCTGCCTGAGGTAGCCACTTCACTCGAGGAAATTATTTGAGGTTTTCTGAGAGCCTCTTGACAGTAGGTAAAGATTGTTCCAGCTTGTGGGAGTGCCAGCTAGAAGCCTTCATAACCTGAATGACATGCAATGTCATAAAAACTCCTGCTAAAACTCACTCTGTCCTTGCAAGATGCTGGTTCTGACGTCAGGCTCTGTCATTTCAACCATCACAGAGCAGCTCATCTGGATAAGAACTGGCAACAATTGGAGACTGCCTACAATTATCTCCCAACAGGAGTCCCTTCCATGGATTATTTTAGCTGGGGATGGAACTCTCCATGTCTTACAGATCTCTTCCCTGTTCTCCCAGGGTGGAAAAAAATGTACTACTGTGAGAAAAAGGGAGAAATGGATGAGTTTTGGCAAAAGCTCTTCTGTGGTGACTAAGCAGACTGCAGTCTGATATGTCTCAATCTGAACAGCCCCATTTTGATGACCCTGTCACACATTATTACCAACAGAACTTCCAGTTTTTCTTTAGCTTGTGCAGTAGTCCCAGAAATCCTGATTGTTGGGCATTATCTGCCTTATATGAGTCGTAATCACATCGCATTTTTGTTTATATCCACCAGTAATTGAAAACATGCATATCTTTAGTTTGACTTAAAGAATAAAGTAAATACATAATTCTGGCAAATTGTTTGGAATTATAGTTTAACAGCATCTGGTTCAGATATTCTGTAGTAGATTGTTGGCACAGGCATTGCCACATTTTTTTTATTATTATTATTATTATTATTTGAACCCAAATGTTCTCAGAAACATGTGTTTTTCGTCCAACTTCCATGTAATCCATTTTACGACGGCCACAAAGCTGACGAAGTTTGAAACTTAAACTACCTGGGCAGAAGGGATTGTTTCTGGACACTCATTACACAGCTGATTAACTGAGGAATAAGCAATCCTGGCATGCAACCCGGCGTGTCGGTTGTTTTGCCTTTTTGTCTCAAGGAGTTGTCTTTCTTGAAATACCTCCCCAGGTACAATGTGTACATTCCACCCTGTTTTGCTCACAAATTACATACCTGCCTTTTATGTCAAGTCCAATATAGCTGCACCAGGTTTTCTTACTCCACATTAAAAGTGACCAATTACTTGAGTAAATACCTGTTTTAAAAATATCTCAGAGTGGTTTCCTGCCGCTCTAAATACTGAAATAATCGGCGGCATTTCTGACTCTTATAAATCTTTCCAATAGCTCATGTTTTATCAAAGAAGCCAGGTCACCTTTAAACCAGGTGCATAACTCATTGAAAACATTTCTCAAAGACACAATTTTTACAAAAGCAATCAGGAAGAGAAGGTCTGTATCACTTTTAATATAATTAGCTCTGACTTTTCATGCATTTCATTTTCTGTGACTTTACTGTCAACTTCTGCTCGCTCCTCATAAAAACTAGTTACCAGAAATTCAAAATCGATGATGAGAGGGGAAAAGTGGCTTAAAATACAACCCTTTGAAGCCTCCCAACAGACCTACATTTACTGAGCCTAGCAGGTTCTCCAGTGTCGAATCCCATTTCAGTCACTGTCAGCAGCTTTATTCGCACCATCCGAGAACCAACTTGTGGGAATTAAATCAACATGTTCCCAGAGCAGGTCCCACACCACGAGGAACCAAGTCCAAGAGGCAGCTTCCTCCGCTCTCCTGACCACTTTCCCAGCAGGGCTTTGCAGCTCTGGGCTGGCTTCGTAATGATGTGTCATTTGCAAGTCAGCGCCTCGCACTAAGCCCCGAGGTGGGAAAATTACCCAGGAGAAGAGGCAACACTAAATTCCCCCGTCTTGCTTATTTTCTCAGGTCTGATGAAATCCCACTGCGCTGCTGGGGCTGCACAGCACAGCTTACTCCAACTCTGCTGTGAAATGTGTTTAGTCACAGATAGAAAACCCAGAATCCAGACCTTGGCACACCTTCCCCACAGCATCCTCTTCCCTTTTGAAGTCATCGGCCTCTCCGTCCTTCAGAACTGGGCGTGCTCGCTCTCTCCCAGTGCGCTGGAGCCTCTTGCACAGCATTCCTCAGCCTTCACCTGCCTGCAACGGCCTTGCAGGGACACAGCCCTCTTAATAGTCATGAGGGCAGCTCATCTCCCTAAAGACGCCAAACAATTAAATGCTTCCCATTTCAAGGTAGTTGCAAAACGCTCGTGCCACTGCTTGATCGTATGAAGCCTTAATCGAATTATGAAACACTCTTTCAAAAAGTAAAACTTGTGTGTGTTAACTAAAGGGAGCTCAGAGCGTATTCCTGAAAGCCAACAGGTGTTCGGAACTTCTGGAGGGAGTTGTGATCCTCTCCAAAGTGTTACTGCTCAAATATGTCCTCAAACACCTCGCAACAGGACACCGTCCTGCAGTCAGGCTCCTGTGTCCTGGAGCAAAGCTGCAGGCTCAGTGCCTTTGGGATTCAGGCATCCCAAGCGTCCTGGAAACCAGCCCCTAAATCACTGGAATTGGTAACTATTCTATAAAATTACCTGGCACTCCGACTGGCAGTTGATCATGCTGCCAGGGAGCGAGTTACACCACGCTCCAAGAGATGCCAGATTTGCTGGAGCATGACTTGGTGGATCACGCGCGCTCTCCCTCACAGCACTCACCTTTAAAGTGCAGCCACAGCTCCCTGCCTGCCTAAGGAAGGGCTGGAGGTGGGACCTGGTCCTCTAATCCCAGGAGTGCCCCGAGGAGTGACCTCGAGAGAGGAAAGCAGGGAAAAATCCCGCAGCTCTGAGTGCCACCCGCCGCCCAGCTCTGCGTGCTGAGCAGGAGGAGATGGGAAATGCTCAACGTGCTGACAGCCGGCAGATTTCTTCCCCAAAGTGACACGAGGAGGGGCTATTTTAGGCACGGTTTTGGTAAGGGAAAGATGTTAAAATAACCTTGATTGGAGCGACTAATACAATATGGGCTGAAAGGGAGGAGCAGCCCACTAGGGCAGCCAGGGCTGCGGGGTTCGAAGCACGCGCTCTAAGAAATTGTAAGACCTGACTAGAGAAATCAACCAGAAGGAGGAACACGGGGTCTGGAGGATGGAGACTGCACGGAATTCAAACGTCAAAAGGGCAAAACCCATCCAAAAATTGTAACTTTAAAAAGAGGCAGAGAGATTGATGAGGAATGGCTGCAGGAGGGCATCAGACCAAAAGCAGCAGGGAAAAGACATTAGGAGAAAGCGTCATTTGTGAGGCACCAGGAAAATAGATAAATTTTATATATAATACAAGCTTGCTGGTTAGGAGCGGTGCACTGGCTGTTACCTCCTGCAACAGAGAAAAACTGCCATCCCTTAAATTCTCCTGCACGAGTTCAGCTCATTCAGCCGCTGGTCTTTGAACACTCGGGCTAAGTTAGACCTAGCAAAGGCAATTAAATAGCAAAACTCTTCAGCAGTATAAATAGTAAGAGAACAAGGACAAAAGAAGGGCCAGGCACTCCGGGTGAGGTACAAATGAAGAAGAAAAGCCTATTCCTTTAATAGCCCTGCTGTCAGAAAGGGCAGAGCCCATCCCAGGGGCACGGGGGCTTTGCAGACATCCGCACTGGCACAGCCAGCTCCTCAGAGGAAAGCTGCAAGTTGCAGTTCCGAAGGCAGCAGCATGTTGATAAAAGGGAATTTCCACACGAGCTTGGCACCACCGTTAAGAATTTCAACCTTAAAAAGACATTGCGATGTCAAACCCTCCGGAAGGACAAAAAAAAAAAAAAATAAAATAAAATAGAACTTCGCCCGGCTCAGCCCCCCGGCACACAAACCCGCGGGGCCTGAGACAAAACCAGGGGAGGCCGAGGCGAGCGGGGCTGGCCGGGGGCTGCGAGGGGGTGTCAGGACGTGCCTGCTGGTGCGTAGCCGTGGAGCCATGGTCCTGCGGCGCGGTGTCACGTCCCGCCGAGGAGACCCTTGCTCGGGGAGGTGTGAGTGGATTTCCTCAAGTGCATTTTGACAGCTGTGAGGAAGCGGGCGGCAGCAGCAGCAGCTGGAGACATTCCTGGCTGCGCGCCCCCCCCTCTCGCCCCCC
>VXAZ01004433.1:399805-460144 GCA_013399875.1 Gymnorhina tibicen | reverse complement strand
GAGGGGGGAAAAAAAAAGGGGGGGGGAAGGAAAAAAAAAAAAAAAAAAAGTGCGGCGGCAGCGATTTGGGTTTGAGCTGGTGGGGGAGGTCGTGAGAACTCCAGCAGGCTCCGCATTTACATCCGCGGCTCCTCTCTCTGCCTTGCAGCGGGTGGAAATTAGACCGAAAGTTGCTGTAAAGACTTGCAAATGGACCGCATGGCAGAGGGGGAGGCTGGGGATGGCTGAAACACGCTGCGGTTCGAGGGGGATTAGGCTGGCTCCCAAGGGCGAACTTTAATTAAAGGTACCACAGGGCACAGAGTACAGGAATTCTTAGCATCCTCAGTTCTGGTCTAAAAGCTGCCCCTGTTTAACTTTATCCCCAGGCTTTTTCAGCAACCACCTTCCCTCTGGCAGTACTACTACATCCATTTTTTTTTAAAGGACCAGAAGCTGTCGTGTTAAGAATTAGATTCTTGGGTTGGTGGGTTGGGTTTTTTTGGGGTTTTTTTTTTTTTTTGAAAGTGAGTATTAGACAGCGTTTTTTGCAGTATTACATAACATCTGAAAGGGCAGAATAAACACATATGTAGCTGCTAGCTCCAGTACGTCTATCTTATGTACTACATATGTAAATATAATTCTTTCCTATTGATTTCTGCATAGCTGAGCACACAGTTGCATTTTTGTACAACACTTGGTGCAAAGGACTTTATGTATCAGTGGGAGTTTTGCCATTAACTTGACAGACACCCTGACAGGCAAAACCCAGTGGTCTGTAAAAAACCTTGTGCTAAATGGCCAGAAACTTGCTCAAAGTACCAAAAATTAAAAATTTGGGCTGGCTGGGTCCTGGGCTTCTCGTTCTGGCACTTAAATTTGTTGGGGGGGTTTTGCACAAGCCAGAGAGCAAAAATCATGCCTGTCCTTTGCTGCTGAGGAATTCAAGAGCATGAGACAGTTCTCAAGTGAAATAGCTTGACGTAAGCATAGTGGATTTGGCATTTACGTCTTGGATATCAATTTCATAACATAATACACCCAAGTTTTGGCCTAATTCCTGCACAAAACGGGCACGCTGCGGGTACAATTAACCATTGTCACGCATTTTTCTCTCAAACCGATGTTGGTAGCAAAACAACTCTCTCCCCACTACCCACCACCAGTTTCTGTGAAGAGTTCTTCAAATTAACTCTAACCAATACTCGTTTTAGCTGAAATCCAGCACTGCCTGGTAAATGCTGGCGATGTGGGATGTGGAGTGTTTGAATGCTTTGAGAACAATTCTTGCGAGATCCGAGGCTTACACGAGATCTGCATGACATTCCTGCACAACGCTGGAAAATTCGATGCCCAGGTAACCCGGGGAAATGTCCCACCTGCCTGCTTGCTTCTGACACACACTTGGCATGTACCTGCAGTTCCTTAACACCTCTTTGCACAGAAAATTCCCAGAGCGAGTCTACTTTTGCCGTGGTTTACTAATTCTCTAGGAATTTTTCTGCTGAAAGGTCCAGAACCAGGACCTCAGGACAGCAATAAAGCAGCGGTGTGCAACCTGTCCCAGGAGACAGGCTGCAGCTCCCTGGATCCCTTCCACCTACTGTCCCCAGGATAACTCCAGCAGAGCGCTTCATGGAGCCAAACGTGGTTTTAAGAAACACTGGGCGGCTTAAGCCTCCACACCGTGTTTGTTCAAAGCCGACTCTGAGACGCAGCTTGGGCTCCCAAGTTCATTTAGAATTATCTCAGGATTTCCCAACGGGCAGTTGCTAAAGCTGGCCCTCAAGACTTGCACACAACCAGCCCAGGCAACCTCCTAAAGCTGCTGTACTCAAACAAGCCTCGGGTTCGAGCCCTGACGTTAAAATACGTTACTTCCATGGTATGTGGTATTAAGTTTGTCTCCTTCATTTTCTCCCCAGACCATTTATGCATCACTGAGACATCCTGTTATTATGTCTTGTAAACCTCCTCTCGCGTTTCAGTGTGGAGGGAAGGGAACATTCCGACGGGCCGGCGGCATTTGGCTTGACCAGGCAGTTTACAGAAGAACTTGACTAAAAGCACCAGCTCCGTGGCACTGCTGAAAGCGTGGCACGAAGTAGAGCTGTCCTCAGGATCCAGCCTGTCCCATGAGGGGTGGTGGGAGCAGTTCTGAAGGGCTGGAGGTTGAGGTTCAAATGCTCAAGGATGGAGGAAGGGCCTGGTTACTCATTAAAATGGGAACTGCTGCTTTTGTGGGTATCTGGAAACCTTCGACTTAATTTCCAAGTGGCTTCCAGAAAACACTCGTTTATTTTTGCACAATATTTCTGTCAGTGAACAGAGCTGACCAAAGAAGTAGGGAAGGAAAGTTGGGAAGGCAGGGAATGTGGAGGCTGAAAGTATCCACGGATGCCAGATCCACAGATACTGCTCATCAAATCCAGGCCGAAGATTTAAACCCCCGGAGCTTTATTTAACATGAAGGTGACTTTAGCCTCTGCTATGACATGGCTTTTCACAGCTCCTCTCTGTATCATCTCCAGTTATTTCAAGCTGTATTAAATGACAAGACTAACACTGGCCATTTTCTGTTCTCTGCTCTGAAACCTGAGAATTGATGTCAGTTTGGGTTTTATATAGAATTGTCTTTTTCATCCCTATTTGCCTACTGTGCTGGGCGTGTTTGTTCCTGAAGGGAAGGGCAAGAGAGTGCCTTTAGTTTGGGAAATAGGGATGATGACTGAAGCAGCTCTTTGATCAGCAAGAAACATTTCTGGCTTGAAACAATTTGGGGACAACATCTGCTTGCAGGTCTGGGTGAATCTTATTTTGTGTCAGTGGAGCTGGGCCAGTGCACTCTTGGCGTAAAGGGGAGCAAGGATTTGGTCTTCTTGGAGCACCTGTGTAAAAGAATCTGAGGCTGATGAAGAGGTGGAGGCAGTGCAGGAGGCTTCCAGGGGCCTATTGCTCAGCAGAGTAAGGGGAGTGTGAGCAGAGCTGCAGCTGCAGGAGCTGATAAAAGAGGAAAGGAAGGGATGGGTTTGATGCCCACCAAGCAACTGAACGAAGGAATCCCACAGTGGTTAAAGAGATGCTGCTAAAACAGCTTTCCTCCACCTTATTTTTTAGCTTCTTGATTTGATTTTCTTAATCTTACTTTGAATTTCTCGCAACAGACATGAAGACACTGTGGGATTATCATTATTAATTATTATTATTTTTAGTGCTGATTTGAGTCCCTCTCTGAGGAAGAAGATACTGATAGCTGGGGAATAGGGCAGGTGCATGTAGGTCATGCATACATGTCTCTGAGTTTGTAAACTAGTTTTAAAATGGAAAAAAAAACCCCTGCAGTTACTGAATGGGTAACTGAGGAGTTACTGAATGGGTATCTGAGGAGCTCAGCCATGGCAGCATGCCCTTCCTTTGTGTGAACCTGTTGTTCTGCCACCCTGGAAGCAAATTAATGCAGGAACTCCAGCACTGAATTACTTCAAGGTGCTCACTTTTGCTCTTTCCCTCATTGGACATTCAGCTGTTGGGGCAGAGGAAACCTCAAAGCACCAGTGAGGAAGCCCTGGGTGTTTCAGGTCCACTGGGATAGCAAAGCTGGGTAACTTGGCATGGGCTTTAAGGGCAGAGAAACAGAGAAGAAGGGGAAAGCCATTAAGTGATATCCTTAGCTCTGTAATAACCCTTGACATTGTCCTGCAGAGAAGCAGCTGGCTGGGCATAAATCAGCTGCTGTGCTTAATGGACAAAAATACAGACCTACTCCATTTCTTTCCTTCTCAGGGAAAATCCTTCATTAAAGACGCTCTGAAGTGTAAGGCTCATGCCTTGAGGCATAAATTCAGCTGCATCAGCCGTAAGTGCCCTGCCATTAAAGAGATGGTGTTCCAGTTACAGCGGGAGTGCTACCTGAAGCATGACCTCTGCTCTGCTGCCAAGGAGAACGTCCAGGTCATTGTGGAGATGATTCACTTCAAAGACCTGCTGCAGCATGAGTAAGTGCCTCCGTGCTGGTGCAGTCAGAGCGTGGGAGCTCCTTCCAGGAGTGCCAGTGGGCTGTGCATCTGCCCAAGAGCTGTTTCACCTCCTTCTGGCCTTAAGCACCTCTTGTTTTCCCATGTACAACACCGAGGTGAAGCTTTCTTTGCAGGGCCCCTTGAAGTTTGTGTACAAAGGGTGAGATGTGACTGCGGAAGGAGGTGAAATGGGCTGCAGTTGGATCTGCCAGTCCCCTTGGTGCTCTGGCAAATGCACCGTCAGTGTCTGCCATTTCCAATTTCACAATGGTTCTTTTGCTTTCTGAGCTCAAAGGCATCATTTTGACCCCAGTGTCCTGTTAGAGGTGACAGCTAGAGAAGGGGGAAGAAGGTTTATGCAAAGTTGTCGGCAAGATGATAATTTCTTCTTTAAATACATACTTTGAAATGTCTTGTAGTTAATTGTCCCTGAAAGAGCTGCAGTCCCCCAGGTAATCTCCCATTCATCTTACTCTTTATTAATCTCAGATGCTTTTTAATAAAACATGGGGTTGTACAAAATGAAGGCACGAGTCAGGTTTTTGAGGACTTCATTCCTCTGACTGGGAGCACAGCTGTCCTCCAAGGAATGGCAGGCACAAATCCTACTTGGAATTGATCAAAGCTGCTACATGACAGCAACAAACCAAGCACAAGCTGTTTGTACTGACTCTTTGTGCACAAATGCAAAAATCAGAGCCTGTTTTTCTTGCAGGTGAACGTCTCACTCCCGAAACAAGAAGGCTGAGCCACAGCCTGGCATCAGGCTTAACCTTAGAGCATCTTCCTACCACACCTCTGTGCCTTGATATTAGCACAGAAACTCCAAATCCCAGCAGTCATGACAGACAAATTCTTTTACAGAATCACTCCTTTGGGAATTTTAGCCTCGCATTTTATTTTCCTCGCTACCCGGAGGAGATGTGCTCTGATTCCCTTAGTGCTGAAAACCACCCCCCACTAATACTTCAGCTGCAGTCACAGAGAGGTGCTTCAGTGCCAGTTCAGCCACATAAATCCTGTGCTGTGGTTTGTTTGAGCTGGACATGGTGGCCTGAAAGCAAAGCCCTTTCCCTGGACATTCCTAAGCTGGGATCAAAGGCGTGGCTGGGGGCAGAGCTGCTGTGCCCAGGGCCATGGGCAGCATCCTGCTGGCTGGGGGAGAAGGGCAGCAAGGCTCAATCCTGCCCAGCAGCACCTCTCTGGGCACTGCCTGTGCTATGTCAGCAGCTATAAATTGGGTACTTGGCACCAATTAACCCCCCCATCATTTGGGGATGAAAAGAACTGCACGAGCCAAAAACCTGTCCACAGAGGAGTGAGTTATCCTTGTTTTATGAACAGGCTCAAGCAGGAATGCTCAGAGGCAGCTGCTTATTTCTGGGGAGCTGAACTGGGGGGTTGTTGGTTGGAGAAGAGAGGGTCATTCAGCTGAACACCTATAATTTGCATGATCTCATTTAGCGCTTCCTACACTCCAGCATCTCCCGGAGTGGGAGCTCGGCTCTCCTATGCGGGACTCCCCAAATAGAACCAGCCAGCCTCCTCCCCTCCCCTAAATTTAGAGGCCATCTCTGAAGCTCTTGAACTAAGGAACTTGTTCGAGATCAATAGGCAAGTGTGGCAGAGCTGGAAATAAAATCACGTCTGCTGACTTGCAGCCTTGTGCTCAGTTCAGGTACTCTGGTCAGGCCGGCTGAAATGCAGAAAGTAAAACAGGCAAGGAGAAATGGGCCAGTATTAATCCGCAGGGCTCTGGCAGGCTCTGAATACCTGAAATATTTGGCATCTGAGCCACTTTTTAGTCATACCAGCGACCTTTTTTCTTACAAAGATTTCTGCAAAGGTTATGCCCAATTTTAAGAACTCATTTCTTCGTGGGGGGGTGGTTTTGTACCCTTTTGCTGGATCACTTTGTATGCAACATGCTCAGCTCTCTCTTATCTCCTGCTTCACATTTAAAACAAAAACCTTAAGAGCAGAGAAGCAAGTGGCAGCTCTCAGGCTTGTTCTCTGTTTTGTTCTGACTCTTCTCTCCCGATGAGTGTTCGGAACGCGGTCGGGCGGCGAAGCCTCCTCCTGAGTCAGCTGTGGGGGTCAGGCTGATTTGCCATGGTGGAAGTGGTGACAGGCCTTGGCACACTGGTCCTTGCTGCATTCCAAGTAACTCTTTTTTTTTTTTTTTTTTTTTTTTTTTTTTTTTGAGCAGCGGGAACAATCCAACCATGGGAAGTATTTTGAGATAGGGGAATAGGTGGCTCTCCGAGATTAGCGAGTCAAAATGAGTTTAAGCAGTTGGGTACGGTCGGACACCGATCGTAATCTGTTGGTTTTCCTCGTTTCTTCTGACTTGAGTTAATAAGAAGAGATTTGAGTTTGTCCACAGCCACCAGAGCTGGTGGCTGGGGTGCCCAGGAGGTGCACCCCCACCACCCCCCCCACACACCCACGACTGCTGACCCCGGGGCAGTTTTCCACTTGTGCTGTGGATGGTTCCTGCCGTGGAAGATTTTGAAGCACGTCCTTCTGGGCCTGCGAGCAGCTGAGCAGTTGTGTCAATAGACAACATCAATATTGACCCACAAAACTTGTGACCGCAACTATTTTAAAATTGCTGCACTCGGTGACCTGTGGCTGAGAAGCCCAAGTGCCTGTGCTCGAGCTGCTGGTGCCTTAGGGACACTCAGGGGCGGGTGGGAAGCACAGAGGGGACTGAGCCGTGGCGTGTTCCGAGGCCTTGTTTGCCTGGGAAAAGGTAGATGCTGAAAGCTCTGTAAGGGAGTAAAGAAATCAAACTTGATGTGGGAAGAAGAAGTGCCACTGAAGTGGATTCCATGTGTCTGAGCTCTGTTCAGGCAGATCCTGGGCCCAGATAGGATCTTGCCTGTGATGGAGATCAACACCCAGAGCTCCAGAGACGATGAGGAAAGCCAGAGAATCTCTAGCTGAGTATTTGTTGCTTTCACAGAGGTGAGAAAGTGCCTCCCTCTTGCAGACTGGTGGCTGGTGAATGCTCTGTGCCTGCCGCTCACCCAGAGCCTGTTTGGTGAAGCTGATGGCTCTGGACAGGAGCAAGTGTCCTTTGCCGTGTGGCCTGAGTAACAAAGATGGAAGGGTACGGAAAGAGTTGGAGACAGAAATTGTGAGATAGTTCTTTCACTTGCCAAGCAAGACCTCATCTGTTCCTCTGGTGAACGTTCCAGTTCTCCCAGAGTATCTCTGGGGGGAGAGCAAGCGAGATCAGCGCAGAGCGGCTCTGACAGGATGCCGCTGTGCAGTTCCTGCAGCGAAATGGCTGATAGGAAGATGGGATTTTGCATAATCTGACGTGGTGCAGAATTGCTGCTGGGTCAGGGGGTGCCAGGGGCTCGCACCACTGCATTTGCTGTGCCCAGGGAGGCTGAGGCAGATTCTTCACCGATTCCCTGGGCCGGTTTTTGACTCTCCTCTCGCTGTTCCCTTTACCTCCAGGCCTTACGTTGACCTAGTGAACATCCTGCTCACCTGTGGCGAGGAGGTGAAAAAGGCAATAACGAGGAGCGTCCAGGCCCAGTGCGAACAGAACTGGGGAAGTCTCTGCTCCATCCTGAGCTTCTGCACCTCGGCCGTGCACGGAGACGCCGTCCTGGGAGCCGAGAAGAAGGCGGGGGAAGGCAGCAGGGCCGGTGCTGGCCGTGGGGACATGGTGGCCCACGCCGAGCCCGAGCACAGGGAGAGCTCGCGAGCGGCCAAGGGAGAGAGAGGTACCAAGGGCCACGCCAACGCCCGGGTCAAAGCTGGGGGCCACGGTCCCAAAGGGGCCCACGGGATCCTGGACCGGGCGGACGAACTGTCCGACTTCTCCGACATCCGGAGGTGAAAAAAGGCACCAGCTCCCCCTTCCCCCCCGCCCTCCCCTGGAAACCTCCTCCCTTGAGTTCCATCCTCCCGTCTATGGACATTCCAAAGCATTTCCCATTCAGAGGTCAAGCACAGGGCATTGCAAGATATCTATGGACCTCGGCATCAGTGTGTATATAGTAGCAAAGGGAGAGCAGTGGCAATGGGTTATCGATCCAGCAAACTCGACACTCGGGTGGCAAAATGTCTCCAGCTAAATTCTTTCCCCCTTTTTTTTATGAAACGGACATCATCTGAAATTTAGGATCTTGTTTGGGGGTTGTTGGGTTGGGTTTGGGGTTTGGTTTTGGGGTGTTGGGTTTTTTTGTTTTGTTTTGTTTTGTTTTGTTTTTTCCCTTGGCCTCCTTGGCAGGGGAGAAGGTTCCAAGCGGGCTCTGGCAGACTGCATGTGGCTGCTTGTGGCTTAGCACCTCCAAAGGTTTAGGGCACAGCCTTACAGCAGATGGCTGAATTCCAGGGGGATTTGGTTTCTGCCTGTGGCTGGGAACGCCAGAGCTCAGGGCTCTCTATGTGAAGCTCTCTAACGAAGTAGCTGCCCCGTCTCTGGCACAGGAACCGTGTGGTCTGGAGCTCCACCACTTTCTCTGAAGTAACTTCTGAGCCATTGTTCCCACCTGGCTGACGCCGCCTGGTTTTAAGTGCCCCCTGTTAGTTTTTAACCACTGCATCCCTTGAGACTTGCTGATCACAGAACCATATCCAGTCACTTCACAGGCAAGTAATCAGCTTCTGGACAAGGCAACGTGACTGTTAAGACTTGCACAGGGTGGAGGACCCCCAAAAGTATTCTCACGGACCTCTGAAAACCCTGCGCATGTTCTCTGCTTCCATCTGCCCCCTCAGTGATACAGGTCTTCCACCCTTGCAGCCCAAGCCTAAAGGGGCAGGTGTGGGCTCAGACAGCAAAGGACCCTATATATCCCCATATATTTAGTTCTTGCTAGGGCTGCACTGAAGGCCCATCAGAAGCCTGTCTCTCCTTAGCAGGAGTGGTGTGGTTTGCTGGGATGTGGAGCCCCACTCTGACCTGCCTATAGCTTGGTTCATCCAAATGCCAAAGACAAGGAGAGGGGATTGACTTGGGTTTTTTGAATTCTTGTGCAGGTAACGACGACCAATCTCCACAGAACGAGTTATTAAATGTGAAGAGTGTCAAGAGCTTATTGTCTTTAAGCAGTTTCAAGTGTGAACGAGGTGTTTGGCCATATCTCTCCTACCCCCTATGCAATTGTAATTCTCAGGTTGCAGCTCTGCAATCCTATATTCCCAGATATTGTACTGGAAGTGGAGGCTACAGCACCCACAGGGACAGGAGGGTGAGCTCTCAGCTTCCTCCAGAGAAAAAAGGGAGTTTTTCTTAGAAAGTGGGAATCACACCGGGGATTGGAGCCTTCTCATTTAGAAAGTTTGGGAGGAAAGCTGTGGGGGCAGGAAGGAGGTTCAGCAGAGACAGAACGTACCCAGTGAACTAACGTACGTCTTGCTGCATGGTGGGAAGGAGCTGCATAAACAGGAGAGGGTGTTGGAATCTGGCTACAATTTCCAACTCGGATTTCAGTTCCTGCTAAGTGAGCACGGCTCCTAATAGCTACATTCAGGGTTTAACGCAGGGATCCACCCGCAGAACTCGGAGGCACCGCTTTAAATAGCAGCCACGTAGGAGGCAAGAGGGGACAGTTGAGTTGAAAAGGTGTCTCTGCGATCACCAGGTCCTTGCTTAAAGACGTGGCCTTGATCCTGGCCCGATTTTAGCGAAGTTCTGTGATGAAATTTTCATTTGGTTTCAGTGGGAAGAGCTGGGATCAGGCCAGGTGCTGTAGCAGCAAAGACCACGGTGATGGCGCAGTGAGTGTGGCGTCTGCCCCGCTGGGCTGGTGACAGCTCTGCCACCCCCGGGGCACCCAGGCCGTCCCACAGAGCAGCTTGGTTTGGGTCTGACTCTCCTGGCCACCTCCTCTGCTCCAAAAAACCTGCTGGTGGTACCTAGGAAGGCTTCTGGCGCGTGCCTCCGTGGGTTCCCTGCAAGTGTCCTCTCCCCGTTGGTGGCACAAAACCACCACGAAGAACAAGCTCAAACCAAAAAGACAATCCAAGCATTTTAGCACAAAAAAAAAAATAAAAAAAAAAAAAAAGCAAACACAAAAACACAAACCAGAAACAACGACTTGCTACCAATGTTCTTGCATTGAACTAAAATAAGATCCCTCTGTCATTAGAGGTCTTGATTCATCAATGGGAACCAAACAGAGATCTACATCTTTGAATGTCTCAGTCAACATATCACCTCAGCATGCATACAGTTTTATTTGTACTCATTGGTTCTGTGGGGAAAATTGTGTGTTCCCCTTGTTCAGTCAATGAAATTTGGGGGGGGGGTTGACAAGCTGTGGGTGGGAGGGATTTTTGTATAAGGCATCATTTTTATTTTCCTCTGTGTGTGAAGATTTTATGTGTTCATCTACTGATTCCACATATGCTATTATTGTAAATATTTAACATTTCTATTTATTATAGTGTCCCCGTTTAAAAAAAGAACACTGCTGGCTATGATAATTTAAACGTTTGTCATGACCTGTGTTGTATATATTCATGCCACTAGTATGGGGGTTTTTTTTATGTTTAAAGCTGCGTAAATATAGTTTTATACAGTTCCATAATGTTATTGACAGCATAAATCATTTATTTATTGTTAAACCTTTCTTTCATATCTAACAGATAGGGTGCGTTTTACCTGAGATTATTTTATTGTGACATCTACATAGCCTTAATTCTTTATAAAACAAAAAAGGAGAAAAAAAAAAAAAAAGTCCATTTAGATACTGTATGATGCTTTAATTAACATTCCTTATGAACTTGCTGTTCATGAAGGAGGTTTAGCTTAAAAGCCAAGGTATGAATGTTTCCTTTATGCTTTGCATCTGGAATGAGCCTTGTTCTGGAATGAAAATACTGCGAGAGAAGCAAAACGCCTACAGGAAAAAAGATAGCAGTAAACCCTGGAAAATGCTGTCCTAACTTACAGTGCTGAACTAAAAGGAGGAAAAAATAATAAAAGAAAGAAAGAAATAAAAGACAAACTGTCCTTAATTCCAAATCTCTGGGAGAAAAACATACTAGTTTTATCTCGTGTAGAGTTTGCAGCCAAATAAGCTTGTAAATAAAGAAAATGCATATGGCTTTAGACAAAGCTCTGTACCTTTCACACACTATTATTTTCCTTAAACACTAATAAATGTTTTGAATAAGTCTGTGGCTGGGTTTTGTTCAGCTGGAATTTCGGCTGCCGTGAGATAAGGGGGTAGGAAAAGCCCTCTGAAGCTGAGCCAGCAGCCGCAGCCAAGGCGGGCAGAGGTGATGCTGCTGCTCGTGGGGACAGAGCCAGCCCTTCCTCCAGAGCAGGGCACGGACCTGGTCCCTGGTGGGTCATTCCCCAGGACAGGGACACCTCGCTGAGTGCTGCTGTGGCACCTGGAGGCCTGGTTTGAGGCAGAAGGGGAGATGCAGAATCGGCTCGAGGGTGAAGAACAGAAGGAGCAGAAGCTCGTGCCCTTCTCAAGCTCAGGCAAAGCCCCTTCCAGGAGGTTTTCCCTCAGCAGGAGCCATGGACTGGGATCCCTGCAGCTTCTCAGAGCCGCCTGACTGCTTTAACTCAGCAGGTTCAGGTGAGGGGAGGAGCAGGGGGTGCGGCTGCTGGGGGTTTCTCCTCGGTGCCCTGGTGCTCCTGGATGCCCCTCGGGAGCTGGCACGCCGCGCTCAGCCAGGCTGGCTTCGGGCACAGCCCGGCATCCCCAAGTGCATCCCGGAGGAGCCAGGGAGGGGATCTGTGGCTGACCACAGCACCTGCCTGTGGGCGGAGGTGTTGGCAGCCCCCAAAGCCCCGAGCGCTGGATTCCAGCCAGACCCATTAACAAATACAGCAGCAACCCTTTCCACAAGCTGCAAGAGCTGATAACATTTGTCCTGCACGTGTGAGAGCCTCAGTTCATGTGACACAGCAAGAGTTACGCCTTCAAGACTTTACCCTAAAACCAGAGGACGTCCATTTGCCTCCCCACTGTCAGCTATTAATAATCTATCGATGAGTACCAGCCAGGGGCTCTGCACAGGGATGTCACGGGAGCTGTAATTCTCTCTTAAATCAGATATCGAAATCTTAGATGCTTACTGGAGTTTCAGCAAAGGAGAAAAGCAAAATCCTATAAGGTTTACAAAAAAGCAAGCTGCAGAAACAGCCCTTTGTGTTGTCTCCAAAGTCATTTTCATACAGTGTCGGGGTGTAGGCAGCAAAGGGATGGAGAAATTATGAGAAAGCACCTCAGAACATAAAGCACGGATTTTTTTTCTTTTTTTTTTTAAGGCTGCTTGCATGAAAAAGCACATTTTTAACACTCCTTCTGTGGGGTTTAAAAATAACTAATCCAGTTGAAGCCTTTGGATGAGATGGGCTTCACAAGCCTGAATGTGATTTGCAGCAATGTAGGACCTGTAGCATTTCTCTGCCTGTAGGTGCAGCAGCTCTTTATAATCCTGTCATGGACTGTCAAACACCAACGGGAGAGTGCATCCTGCCAGCAGAGCTGTCACAGAGTTCGGTGGGATGTGAGCTCAGACCAACCTGCACCCAGGCTACGGCCAAGGAATAACTTGTGCTGGACCCTCCACTGGCATTCACCACCCCAGTGCATTTATTTTTTTTTTTTTTTGCAGGAGCTGCTCCTCGGCGTGGCTGTGATGCAGCTGAGGTAGCTGCATTCTGCCTCTACCGTCCTCCCCACAGCTTCAACCAAAAAAGTTATTTTTCATCTCCTAACGTGTAAAATGGTGAGCCTGCATTCTGCTCCCAAAAGTGGCAAACGTGAGTGGTGGAGAAATGACCCCCAGCTGCCCTTAGGGCATCACGTCTCACGAAATAGCAGTCACAGACTGCTGACGTTAAAAAGTGCAGAAGCACGGGGAGAAAAAGAAGCACTAAAACAGACTGCAGAGCAAGGATTCTGCACTGCACAACCCACTAAAATATGTTTAATACCAGCATGCGAGTCTGCTTCAAGGCTGGAGTGATCTTGGTTCAGTTTGCTCCGAGTCACTTCACAAGTGAGGCGAGGAAAACCAAATCCAGAAAATTCAAACTGCAAATGCACATCCACACACAGGTCTCAGCCAGCTGAACAAACCCCACCAGGGCTCACACTTGTGGCCCGTTTGGACTTATCCTCTTCACGGGCTCCCTGTCTTGCCTCCCAAAAGAACAAAATTAATTCCAGCTATTGGCTTGCTCAGGCATACCAAAACATTTACAAATGTATATGGCAATTTACATATGTCAGCCCACACGGTGAGCTGAGTCAGAGCTGCTGCCAGCGCTCCTGCCTGCTCTTCCCAGGTTCCCAGGTACTGCCCTTCGCTCTCCTCCCTTGCCTGGAGATGCCAGGAGAGCCGAGGCAGCTCCAGAGCAGCTCCGTGCTGCGTCACGCCTGAGGAATTCATCCTCAGCGATCTTCCCAGGTGAGGGAATAGTTAAAAGCTTGCTGGGAAGCCTCTCAGCAGAGCATTTTTAAAGCTATTTCCTGACGTCTCACCAGAAACACAAATCCCACTCAGTTTTCACTGCTAGTTATGTTCGTGTTTCCATGCTCCCCTCGGAGATTCTCGCAGGAAAGGCTTCTCTCACACCTGCTCGAGGCACAAATCTCGCTGCCTGTTCCCCCAGGGACGAGTCCAGCACATCTCCAGCCTTGAGCAAAGCCTGAGCCACCCTGGGCAGCTGCCCAGCCAAAACTGAATTGTGGAGAGGGGATGCCAGGGGGTGCAGCTGGGCACCCCCAGAGGCAGGAGTTGCACTGATGCCTCCCAAAGCCTTTCCCAGCTCTTCCCTGCAGCACCAGCACTAACAGGTCCTGGCACGGGGCTGGGGCTAAGCATAACCTTGTAATTAGTGAAATCCTAACCATTTCTGTTCCTGTACGTTTTCTATAGGGGAAGAACCTCCCAGCCAGTGGAGCGTTGCATTTGGAAATGGAAACCTGGCGTCTTTCTTGATTGTGAATGCGAAATGGGGACTCGAGGGTTGAAAGACATGTCAAATTATGGCAAGCTGCAGAGGCTGAGAGTTCCTATCTCCAAGAATACTGCCTGTTACAGCCTTGACCTTTTCTGCAAATACCATCCTTCCCTATAAAAACGTGGCTTGGAGTTTATTTAGAAATTCTTTTCAAGTAAGAAGTCACTCTTTGGAGAGTCTGCTGTGAGGTTCTCCGTGTAGATGGAAGCTTTTTTAAGGTATTCTGCTGGAAGAAAGTGCCCCAGGGGCAGTGCTGGATACACTGCCGTGCATCTCAGCGGCTCTAGTGGCACCACAGACACCAGCCCTGACGTGGTTCAGCAAGAGGAACCTCGGCAGGGCTGAAACCAGGGCTGGCTTGGCTGACACAGCGCAGGAACAAAGTGCCCCCGTGGCACAGGCAGCACCAGCTTCCCCGGTGTCACTGGAAACAGCAGCTCATGGAAAAGCTAAAACCAGGCTGCATTTTAACTCAGCACAGGATCAGCCCTCTGCTATCTGAGCCATTATGGCACGAAATCCCTTCTATAAACCCCGCTTCCATTTCTCACATTTTCTGCAGTTTGTAGCTGCTTTTCTGTATCCCACAGTCACACCGGGCTACATTTGTCACCCATGAATAATCCCACTTACATTGCAGAGTCTCTTCCTACCCTGGAGAAAAATGCAGTGGGAGGTGTGGGGAAGCTCAGTGAAAGCTGACAGCCAGGAGAGACTGGGAAAGGCCTACAGAGCTCCTTATTTAGATGTCCTATTTTAAGATAAAATGAAGAGGAACTATGCACATTCAGCATTTTGCTAAACTGACATGAAACCAAGTCACTACAAAATCAGTTTGCAGAGGGATGCAGTGCACATGCTTGAAGCCTTCTGTAAAATATTATTATTATTATTTATGATTGCAGTAGCTCCTGGCTGTCAGCAAGCCCCAGCCTTGGGGCTACTGATCCGTGTACCACGGGAGAGAACCCTGGCCAAAAAAAGATTCCACTGGTAGAAGGAAACATTGCCCTTTGCCTCCCCAGGCAGAAAATGAAGTAGTGCCTGCCTGGGCACTCAGCATTAACTCCCTGCACAAGAGGCTTTGCAACAGCAATGACAGGAATTACGTGCTTTTCTCCCACCTACACTTGCTGACCCAAAAGCTGCCCACTAACTGATGATGAGCCTGCAGAAGCTCATTAAAAGCGTTTCAGCCTGTACAGAAAGAAGGATTTAAAGCAGCCAGGATGGCTTGGAGGTGGCAGAGGATGCCCAGGGAGGCTGGAAATGCTCTGCAGCAAGGAAGGGCTCCTGAGGGTCCTGGCAGCCCGTGGCAGCAGCAGCTGACTCTGCAGATTCCTGGAGAAGAGATGTGTTCTGTGGCTCTGTGTGGGACATGGACTGGGGAAAGCTGGCCACAGCTGACAACCCAGGGCCGGGGAGTGAGTCTGGGATAATAATTAAAGGCCCAATCTTAGGTTCATCAAAAGCTCTGATAAAACAACCCATTGATAAAAGCAGGACATCAGGATTAGGCTTTTGCCTAATCACTGAACGTTTCGTGACTCCTGGTTTACCAGGGATGGTCTTGTGAAAACCAGAAAATAGATGAGGCTGAAAATAATCTGTTCTCAAACTTCCCACATTCAGAAATGCCTGATCTGAGGCACGGGGTTTTCATGCAGCACTCCCTAAGCACAGCCCATTTGCAAACCATGGGAAAGCAGGAAATCCGTGGTGCCTTTCCACAGAATCCAGAATTGTACAACGCTTTAAGTATGACAAAGATAAGGCTTGAGTCCTTTTAAAAATCTGCAGTAAAGTTTCCTAGGGTTTATGACATTATGTCCTCTATTGCTTGAATTCCGGCCATCCTACACTTCCCTTCTGCTGGTCACACATCACAGCTTTAGCACGGCCTGGAAAAAAGGTCAGGCCCTCTCTTCAAAGGAGAAAAGACAGCTATACCTCCCCAAGGAAAATGGTGGCAGGGTGATTCCATTGTGGGGGGAAAGTACAGCAATTATTCTGAGCAATAGCATGGAAATCAAAAACCTCTCGGGGCGGAGTGAGAAAGGAGCAGAGACAGTAGTGAGAACACGTGATGATGCCATTTCAGCACATAAACTCATTTAGGAGCTTGCTTGGAACAAGCTGTTCTTAGGGCACTGCCAGACTGACCAGACACAAGAACAGCGTTTCAGTCCAATTGACCAACAAGCTGGTCAGAGCCTCTCTCGTGCCACTGGCCAGCCAACCTTGTACACACTGAGGGTCAGATAAACATCCAAATGTTGCAATTTCTTGGATTCACATTCCTCTGGCGATTCACCTATGTTTTCTTCTGTCGGGACGGAGGGTTGTGGGCAGCTCACACAGGAGGATCGTGTTCTCCACCAGCACGAGGCACAGGCAGGACAGAGAAGGCAGAGGCTGCCATGGGAAGCCCAGACTTTATAGGAAAAACAAAGTCCTCAATGCAACACCCGTCCCTTATCTTCGAAAGAAAACCACGGGTATTCTCCAATCTTAGCAGTCCTCTCCAGGACGAGAAAACGAGCAAACTCAAAACCTTTCAGGGGCCACAAAACCAGGTGCTGCCACTGAGGGCTCACTTTGGAGCCACACCAGCAGGGAAAGGAGGGCTTTTCCAGGGCTTTTCCAGGGCGGTGGCTCTCTGGAGCAGGCACGGCGTGTGCCCGGCAGCTGAAGCAACACTGCGGTGACGCACAGGTCACCGCAGGGACAGCACATGAAAGGCACGGGTCACCTCAGTCCAGGAGATGCCCCAGCCCTGCACGAGGCCCTGGCTGCCACTGCAGTGTCACAGGTGCAGCTGCACCCGTAGTAAGGCTTGCACAACCCCTGCTCTCATACGCCCGAGGACACACACCCCCGCGCTCACCGTTTACTCCTCCGGCGCAAAAACAGCGGGGCCAGACCCAAGGACCTGCCTGCGGCACTGGCAAGGCCAGTGACACTGATGTCACGGGAGGGCTGGTGCCCCCAGTCTGTTACTGGGATAAATCAAAAATTATTCTGATTGCAGTCTTACACAACCCACAAAAAACAACAGCACAAAAGCACAAAGCTGGCTCTGGTTTCTCTTTATCAGGTAGGCGAAATTGCTACCAAAACACAGGCCAGGAAGGACAACCTCGCTGTCTCCAGGCTTCAGAAACAGATGCTAGAGCCCAGACAGGGTGGGGGAAAAAAAATTGCGGGAGTGTTTGCCAACATCTCCATATCCCCAGTGAGGAACTGCACAATCAGCCAGGAGCAGGGCGGGACTGGATCAGCCCCACAGGAACAACCCCAGCTGCCTCTGCCTCGTGCCCTTCAACAGTTTCCAAAGACAGGGCAACGATTTAGCAGAAAGAGGCCCCAGAGCACCGATGTGTTGTTTTATTTCTGGCTTTGAACTCCGGGACCTTACAGGATTCCTGAATGTGGTGTCGCTCGCACCAGGTGAATTTTCCTGGGGTCTCTGTTCCGGCCATGCGGCGCTGGGAAGCTTCGGTGCCTGCTTTCCATCTGACAGCAGCACAGCTGAACCAGAGGGATGCAGAACTAATCGTGGGGAGAAGGGAGCCAGAAAGGGATTCCAGCAACATGAAAACCAGAGGGAAGTGCCAGAGCCGTGCTATCTGCGATCGGTATCTGTGACCCTTCATTTTCCAAGAAGCAGCGACGATAAGGCTGCTCTGCCCAGGTGAAAGATATCAGCAGGGCTAATTGTAGCTGAGCAGGCTGATTTCTCATGACAGTGCTGTTATCTCCCTGGATTTCAGCTCCCAGCGGCTGCTGTCACTGCTCAGAATATCCAGCAGCAGAGAGAGAGAGAGAGAGAGAGGAAGAGAAGGGGGTAGAAAGGAGAGAGGAAAAAATGAGGAAGAAAGGAAGAGAGAGGCAAGGAACAAGTGGAAAGGAAAGTGTGAGAACAGACGAGACAGAAAGGGGAGGAACAGAGAAGATATGGAAAGATGAGAAGGCACATGGGGACTCTCAGCTGCTCCACAATTCCCTCTTACAGGGGTTCCAAGAGAGTGGAACTGACGGCAGAAATTGCTCACTGTGGGTGTATTTCAAGAGGCAAACTCAGCTCGACCCTTCCCTGAGGACATCCATCCTCTGCAAGGAGAGACCGGGATTATGTGGAAGGCACAGGGAGTAAAGAAATTACTCCGCAGACATTCCCATTGACTACTAATGAGCTGCTAATGAGGTTCAGCCTGTGCACACAGCACAGCGCACAAGGGAGGCTGCTCTGGTCCCTAAAACTGCCCCAAGAGCCGAGTCCAGCGCGAAGGGAAAGCCAGGACACTGATAACTTTGTGTCCACTACCGCCACATCCTGCTGTTCCTGCACCCATCCAACAATTCTCTGTCCTACCCAGTCTCCAGATTTTGGGCAGCCCCAGCTTGGAGCAGGAAGGAGTTGTGGGCACTGCCCCGCACGGTGCCCGAGCTGTGCCCGTGCTCGGCCAGCTGGACCTGTCAGACCTGCTGCAGCTGGCAGGTGGGTCTGGCCCACATGATTATTACCCTTGGTCTTCCTCCTCGCAGCCGGGTAAATACACGGTACAGGAGTCCCTGGGCCGAGGAGGTGACGCTGGGAACAAGGATGAAAGGAGCAGCGAGGAGTGGCTTGCCCAAAACCACGTCGCACGAGAGCAGTGCCTAGCGAGGGATGGAAGGGGTTTGTTGCCAATATACAGGTGTCAGGAGCCAGCTGATACGTGTTTTGTTTTCCGAGACACCCACCTGGGGGTCCAGGTACTGGCCAGGACCTTCTGGAGGCTGGTGGCTTCAAGCAGGGCTCCTGAATTTGCAAAATTAACGCGGAACAGTGCTGGGTGCCCCGGCTCTCCTCATGCCAGGCTGCAGCTCTGGGCACTGGGAAAACACCTCCAGAAGCATTGGGAAGCAGAATCCTTTAGGCTCAGATGGAAGAAGTCCAAACCCCTCACAACAACCCTCAGAGCCGTGTGCTTCAGCAAGAAATGTCGTGAGGGTGAGAGAAGGAAATCAGAAATCCTCCCCAGCCAAGGTCAGTGCCAACAAAACCAGTGCCAGCCTGGAAATACCTGCTGGGTTATCCACAGGCAGCCAGTGGGGGCTGTGCATTGGTGGAGATGTACACTGAATTATTAAATTTGGGGTTTTTTGGTTTTTTTTTCATTTCGCCTACTTGAATTTAAAATGACATCAGGAATAGAATCAAAATTATACCATCGTCTCTTGAAATCCTGTGCGCTACAGAGAAAAATTGCACAAATGATCCACGATGACAAGGTTTTAAAGGAAAGTCAAACTGCTGAAATGGTGGAAGCCACAGACCATGACCTGAACGTGCCAAAACCCTCAAGTTTTGAGGAAAGTAACTTTTCCTGCAAAAGTATGGAAAAAAACAATCAGAATTTTTCATTCTGATTTATTCAATCGGTTTGACTGGGGTATTTTATCATTCAGGTGTTAATTAATGAGTTGAAAAGCAGGAAAGGTTATTTTCCATTTCTAGCCATGAAAAAGCCCAAAATATATTCTGCTGTTACTAAAACTATGAAGACCTTGACCAGCAAAAATATCTCATTTCACTCCCTACTTAAAAATAACCTCAACAAATCAGCTTTATACACACAACAGGCCTTTCTACACTTTATTTTTCATCTGTAGTTGACACATTAGACAGTTTAATTTAGATAATAATTCCTTCTCATGACTTCTTTTCTGAGTTCCCATTTCAACCCTGATAAATTTCACGATAAGTCACAAAAGAACACCAAGCCTTGCCAAAAAAAGAAGGAAAACAAACCAAAAAAAAAAGCCACGCATCGTTTCCTTATGGAACGAATCGTCTCCCCTAAAAATCTGAATAAACGCTTGGTAAGTGGAACAAAGTAAATGCGTACAGGTACGGCAAACCCAGAACAAACGCAGTGCGAGGGCTGCATTTAGGGCCCTGACTGACATTCTTTGGTCAGACACTGAGGGTCACCTTTCCCGGAGCAAAACCTGCCCCGTGGGACCCACGCCTCCGTCTCGGGAGGAGTTTGAGTTTGCTACATCACCTGAAGCCTGTGGCAAAGGTCAGTTTGTCCCCCACAAAAAAAACAAACCCACAAGCGTTCAGACTGGAGACCTGCAGGTGCAGCTTGTCCTGTCCCAAACAACACAAGGTGGGGGGGGATCCCGGGGGCAGTGACACCCCAAAACTGCTGCCACGAGATTCCCCGGAGCACATCGGCCTGGAAACCTGACTGCAAACCGTGAACCGGGATTCCTGCCAGGGAATCACTGCAGCCCGCGTCAGCCTGGGACGGGACTGGGGTTCAAAACACGAATATCTTGATTTAGGGCGTGACGTGTCGGTGAATCCCTTGGCTCTGGAGCAGCCCCGCGCTAAAGCCAAAGCTGCCTTCGCTCCTGTGCACGGTGCAGAAGAGGCACAGCAACACGGCAAAGGTGGGGGAAGGAGTTCCCACTCGTTTTGCCCCGACACCCCCACACGTGCGGAGCGGGCAGGAGGTGGAAGGATCACCGGTGAGTCAGATTTCCCTGGGAAAGGAAGGGCAGAAGCATCCCCCAGCTCTCCCGGGGTTCACCAAGGGTCCCCCCCCGCGCTGCCGGCAGCTCCTGCACCCCTCAGAGCCATGGGGACAGGTTTGGGAGGGCAGGCCCTGTCCCCCAGCAGCAGTGCCCACCCACACGCCTCTCCCAGAGCCACAATTCCCTATTCTGCAGCACCATCTTCAGCAAGAGGGAGGAAAACACCTTCGGCACGCAGCAGCGCGGAGGGGTGGACCCGAAGGACCTGCGGTGACAGCCAGGAGCAAAACAAGCCCAGATGGAAGGTTTGGGTCAGGGATGGGGAGTTACGGCATCTGCCATCCCAGGAAAACCCCGGCACAACCGAACTTGGGGACAGTTTGTGGGATTCGGTATTTTATTGCTAAACCCTCTTGCCCTCGCAGCCCCTTTTCTGCCTACGGGAAAGCAGCATTAAGCTGCTTTTCACCCAGCTAAAACCAAATTATCTGCTAAATTCTCTTCTCGAGTTTGTTCCCAGCACAGCCCTCCAGCAGCCACCAACCTGCCCTGCACAGCCACAGCCGGCAGGAAACAAATGTGACTTTTCCAGAGCCTAAAAAGTCAAATATGGCCCCACGACCTCTAACATATTGTTCCCTACTCCCAGAATCTCCCCGCTCTCTCCCCTGGGATTTAGAGCATCAGGAAGGACAAAAGACCCTTCACACTCTGGGGTCTGGATGGGGAGGGGACACAGAGCACCTGGAGGCGTTTGCTGCAGGTTTTCAATTTGTTTGATGACACTCCTAGTTAGGTCTCCTCCTTTCTGGAGAGGGGCTCAGCTTTCTCCTGTCAGTATCCAGATTCCTCATATAACTCCGAGAGTAACAGCAGAGGAGGTGCAAGGAGTTAAAATAGGAATAATATTAATTTAGAACCTCAAAAAAATGGACAGTGGGCTCTGAAACTTGATATTAACTATAAGTAAACTCCGAGCTATTATTTCAAGAGCTATTTTAGTAAAAGAAAAGAAAATTTAAGAAAGCTGGTTTGGGGAATGTTACACTCAGAGCTAGTTCTGAAGTTAGTTGCATTTTTTTTTAGGAGAAAAATAATCCAAATGGACCAAAATTACCTGTCACTAAAACATCAAGCTTATTAATTCTCCATTAAGAGAAAAGCAGAACAACAGGTTGCTGGGAGGGACAAATCTCATCCTTCTGCACACTCAGGGAGAATCTGCCCTTGGTGTCAGGCGGAGTGGGTGCACACAAAAACTTATTTCCACTAAAGAAAAACCAGAGGAGGGTGAGAACAGCCACCGTGTCAAGTGGTGACTCTCAAAGCCGAAGCTTCGACTCCTTTTGGCAGCACCAACTTTTGCCCCAAAGCCACGGCTCGGATCTCTGTGCAGCAGTGGGAAAAGAATACAAACTCTCTCTGAAGCCAGGCAGTTGTGCAGGCCACAGATTCTGGTCGGGATTACCAAAGTTAGGGACATTTTCTCAAATTATTGGGGTGGGGTTTTGTTCCTGTGTCTCTTTTCGTCACGAACTCTCTTGTCCTCTGGACTGCAGAGCTGCAGCTGGGAGTGCGGCTCCCACAGTGCTCATCCCTCCCTCCCTCCCTGCAGTTCCTTTCTGCTTTCACTTGAAGGCAACCTTGCGCTGCTCATGGAAGGAGAAAGGGGCTGGGGAAGCATCGCAGCTGCTGCAGCCGCAGGGATCCCAAAATCCCAGGCTGGGTCAGGCTGGAGGGGACCGCAGTGGGTCACTGGTGCCACCTCCCTGCTCCAGCAGGGCCATCCCAGAGCACAGGGCACAGCAGTGTGTGCACACAGCTCTGGAATATCCCCGGGGAGGAGACCCCACAGCCTCTCTGCTCTGTTCAGGGCTCGTTCAGTGCCCAGGAAAAAGGTTTTTCCTCGTATCCAGGTGGAACTCTGTGGGATCAGTTGCTGCCCGTCCCTCTTGTCCCTCTGCTGAGCCCCACAGAGCCCTCCCTCACGGGTGTAATGGGGCTCAGACACAGGGAAAAACACCCTAATTGTTTTTATAAAACCTGATTAATCAGTATTTGAACACTGCTGACTTTCCATTTAGCTCCTCTGGAGGTGGTTTAACCCCTCTCTGCTCACAGCCTTGCAAAGAGCAGGGAAGAGGACCAGCAGCTGCAGGGGGACAAACGCAGGGCGACAAACAGCCCCTGCCTTGGCTCCTCTCCTCACCTAAAGCATCGACAGCGACCACAAGAGCAGGGACAGTTCAGTTTTGAGTGGGGACAGAACCAGCTGGAGAGAGGGATATTTCCTATCAGCTGTCCCCGAGGAATTTTACCCTGGGATGCTCACGGAGCTGGTTATCTGGGCCATTAGCGAACTTGTGAGGGACAGGTGAGATACAGCAGGCGGGCAAAGGGCAGAGGCAGCGTCTGTCCTCCAAAGCAGGGCACGAGAGCAGCCAGGCAATTACAGACCCGTCTGTGCCGCCGGGAAAAAGCACCGGGAGAAATAAATGCCTGAGAGAACCCGAGATGAACAGCAGGGCCTGTGAAACGGTCGGTAACGAGGGGTACGTGGGAATGGGGTTTGTGCAGAGGAAAAAAAAGAAAGGAGGTGCAATACAGAAGAATTTAAGAGTTTTAAATTTGTCTTTTCCATTAATTTCAGGGAACAGACACGTTGATGAATTACACACATCCACCTCTTGACACTACTTTGGGAAGAACAGCCAATGACATTACTGTGCATGAAGCTGCATTTATGAAGCCACTCTTCAAAGCAGAGCAGTATTTAACATTTTCTTCTTTTCCTTCTGCTCAAAATGACCATCTGGCAACAGATTTTCTGGAAGGAAGCCTTTTCTCTGGTTTCTGTTTGGGGATAAACCTGTGCCAACTTCCAGCAGTTCATGTGATTTAGGGATGCAGAATATAGTTCTCTTCTGAAACGTGCGTGGGCTTGGAGTCAAATTCAGACAGTGAAAAGATCTGGTGTGAAGCAAGCTGTGGGTTACAGCACAGTTTTCGCTCTGTAAATGCAATGTGCCAAACTAGAGAGATTTGCACCCCTTTCCCTGCAGTCTCAGGCCAAATGGTAAATTCTGGATATCATCCCCAGTTATTTTACCTGCCCTAAGTACATCAAACCTGTCTGAAGTCTCATTTAAAACTCCCAGGAACTTTCATTTGGAACTGTAAGATGCAAGATCCTCCTCAGATTTAGCAGGAACAATTACAGTCAATTCAATTTTCTTTAAAAATAGAATAAAATCTCTCTGCAAGAATCTAAGAGGTCTCAGGGGCAAAACCTCCCATTTCAGGAGGGTGTGGGAGTCTAGAAAGACTGTCCTAAAGGAAGAACAATTCTCCCAGTGTTCATTTCAGAAGTGACATCTGAAACTTTTAAGAACTAAACTGTAGTGCCTGAGCTCAGCCGTCAGTGCACCCACAGAGCCTTGGAGACACGGGCAGGGAAAAAAAGGCTCCTCCAATGACCTGCACTGCCTCTGTCACCATCCAGTCCCAGTTCCGCCCAGTCTGGGGGCAGTAAATAGGAAATGAAACCTAATTCCCTGCTTGGGAACTTCAGGCCGGATTTCTGATCTTTTTTCCCCTCGTGACAGAGCTCTGAAACCCGGCCGTGTCCATCTGGGATGGGCAAGGAGCTGCACAGCCACGGCCTGGGAGAGCATCGGCAGGAGGGGGAGCTGGGCTCTCCAGGCTCAGGGTCACCAGAGGATCAGGCAGAGGACACCACATGGATCCCTAGGGAATGCCACCAGCCTCCCTTTATTCCTCAGAAAAGTCTCCAGGAAACTCTCACTGAACAAAACTTTTTTTTAAAGGTCTCCCCTTTCCGCGTCTAAAATTTGGGTGGCTGGTCTTGGAGCGTGTTATCAGTGGATTAAAAATAGCTTGGCCTTTATTGCCTGGAGATGAAATGTGGCTAAACAGCACCTCCAAGGAAAGAGGTTTGTGACTGAGTAGAGGAAAAGAAGGAGGGAGCCTCTCTGTCTTTGTGAATACAATGAAATGCAAAACTAAATATCAGAACCCAGGGAAAAAATGAATTACTTTATAAAATTCCTTTCAGCTATAAGAGTCCCCACTTTTTTTGTCATTTATTACATCTACTAACGCAGAAGGCCTGAGCACCACCGCAGGTACGCCAGGCTGGGATCTGCTCCACATCCTGAAGCAGCTTTTCCGTCAGAGGAGGATGGGTGCTGGGGGTGTTGGAGCACAAACACTAACCCAGGGTCCCCGAGCCACAAAGCCAAGGGATGTTATTTGTCAGGACACCTCGACACGCAGCTTTCATTGCCCCTAAGGGAGCCACAGCTCCAGCCCGGCAGTGGCTGCTGAACAGAAGCCCTTGGGTGCTCATAGGGCACAGCGTTGTAGGGAACTCCTGTGGGTAACACTCACAGCTGTTTTTAACACACATGTGGTCGAGGTAAGGAACTCCACCAAGGCATTCATATCAAACAGGTAGAGGAAACTATGTGAATGTGGGGCTCCAGCTGAAAAGAAAGGAGGTGAGGACCTCCCTTGCTTGGAGAGACTGCCCAGGCTGTATTTCACCTGATTAGAACAGAGAAAGGCCCAGTCCCCTGTATGTGGGCACAGATAACAGCCAGCATTACCTGCTAAAATCAGCCAGGAGCAGGAGATGCTGCTCTGCACTGACAGAAGCTCTGAGTTTGCTCCCCAGACAGCTGTCAGCTCCTCGGACACACCAGCTGTGCCTTGGCTGCCCCCACACCACAATCTACTGCCCGTGTCAAATGTCCCGTTTCCCCGAGTCTGCAGGGCTCAGAAGACAGAGGATCCAGACAGTGCTTTATCTCAGCGACAACTTTTTCTGAAACCAGTTGGGAAAAACACGTCCAGCTATTGCCAGCAAAGATCCCCCGCAGCTATTGGCACCATCAGCCCTCGGTTACGTGGTTTCCCAAGTGGCACAAGGGATGACAGATTCATATTAATTCCAGTCAGCAAATGGATTATAAATACTCCCCCAGCCAGTTGCCACCTGATAGGACTGTCCTTGAGTCCTCCAATTGTGGAAGGGACTTGTCAACTCTAAATTTACCCACCAGCATGTATTGTATAAAACATAATACTGTGTGATCCTTGGTAGACACTTGTGCTGCAGCCCAGCATGGATTAGACCAGAAACTGCTGGTTCCATCAGCCAGCCAGACATCTCACTGCTGCTTATCTCGAGCCTTGGATGGCAGGAAGGAGAAAGGGATGGGTTTGACAGGATGCGTTGGTGTTTTGGTCGTGGAATTGCCACGGCGCTCACATCGAGTCTGAGTTAATCAAGTGATCAAAAGCCGGGCCCACCTCACACCTTTCGGATGAGGTAACAGCTTCTGCTCCCAAGGACAGCCTTTCCCGGCAGAAAAATGTCCCACCACGCCTGATAAAAGCCAAGCCACGCCAAGGATGGGGTGTCCCAAAGCAGACAGAGCTGATACCGAGCGGGCTGAGATAGCATTCCCTGCAAAGAGCAGTGAGGCAGGATGCTGCAAGTTTGTACAGATGGGCTGCTCGCTTGGAGTGCTGCCTTAGGTTTTAACTTTTGTATTTTTCAAACCCTGAATTGCCCGGTGTGTGACTCTGCAGTTCCTTGTGGCTCGTGAGCTGCTCTCCTGGGCCAGGCAGACACAACAAAGCCTCTCCAAGCTCGCTGTTCAAGGACACTCAGACTGCCCCAGGCCCAAAAGGTGCAAACCGGGGCCTCTAGAGAGGTGGAGAAATTGGAGAAATTACATCATTAGCTGAAGTTTTAATTGGCGAATTTACGCTGATATGCAAATGGACCAAAGCTATAAAAGTGGGAAGAACTCGTGGCTCGGGGTCCATCTTGGGGTCCATTTTTGGATGCAGCCTCTGGCTCCCCAGGGTGTGCCTTTGAAGGCCTTTCCAACAAATCCCTGCCTTTATTCCCTTACTCCTGTCTGGTCTCTGTTTCTAGGTAGCCACTCAAGGCATCAGGGGAACCGTAATTAGACAGATTTAAATTTACAAAATGGAAAGTAAACAAAAAGCAAGCACAGAGCACCACTTTTTTCTAGCTTTGGAACCGTCCAAGTGTCTGCAGGTGGAGCAGATGCACGTGTTGGTGGCACCCATCTGCAGCAGATTTTTCTCATCCCAAAAAAAGGGGCTTCCTGAGTGGGAGGACAGTTTGTAAACCATCAGTTCAGGCTTTTACCCGAGGCAAACTCCTTTTTTCTGCCTGTTTCATGCACAAAAGCTTTCCAAGCTGGCCAGCTTGGAGAAGCCTCTCATCCCTGGCTCTTCACCTCATGGAGACTTGCCTCATATTTCCATTATTTTCACTTGCTAAACGCTTTTTTAGCAGCCAAGCCAGAAAGTACCTGCCTTTTTTTGGAACCTGTATCTTCCTGCTTTATTTGGAAAATCTCAGGGGAGAACCGGGCTGGAAAACATTGAATCAGAAAAATCCTGGGATTTTTGCTTCAAGCAACTGTAGCACACCGAGAAAAAGATTTGACCTTTGTAAAAGGACCAGGATTTTTGTCATCTGCATGAGAATCACCTAAACATAACCAAGTTACCCTCCACTAAGTAGTAATTTCTCCAGGCTTTCTCCATGCCTGGAATTCTGTAGCATCTTTTAACCTCCATTCTCACTCCATCTCCAAATCCATGGATGCTTTTAAACTCAAACCCTGCACCTTAAATCCAGGGGTAAAACTCCTGGGTTATTTCCTCCCCACAAATGGGATAGGCAAAGGCAGAACCTCTCACACCTTCAGAGCACTTGGACATCCCTGAAATGAAGGAGGAACTGAAAAACTCTGAGCTTTAGGAACAAGGCTGGGAGCTCAGCAACAGGGATAAAACTAAATATTGGATTGTTATTTGCTGCACAGGCAAATGTTTGGGAGACACAGGCTTTAGGGGAAAAAGGCAAAGCTGAAATAACCCCAAAAGCCTGGCAGGGAATGTACACAACAGAGTCCCATCCTGAGAGCCGAGGGCCTGACTGTGCAGCTCACACAGCGTCCCTTTCCCCGCGCTGTGGCTCGTGTGTGATACACATAAAAAGTAGCTCAGCGTGACACCAGTCCTACAAGGGGCCTTTTCAAAATGAGGATTTACCCCAGGGCTGGTGGAGCTTTCCATAAAAACGTACACAGGGACAACAGCGTTTCCTGCCCTCGAAACGTGGAGCAGAAATCCCCACTGCAGGACGTTTTATCCTGCTGGAACTTCAATCCAGCTAAAGCTAGCGAGTCGTTCGGAATAAATGCGGTGGGAATGAGGACAGGATACACTTTCTTTCCATTAGGTCTCCACCAGGGAGTTACCCCAGCCCACTGCCTCGTCCTGCACAACACCGAAATCCTCAGCACCGACACGGCCAAGGATCAGCCCAGCAGAGCTTTCACATCCCTGGTGAAACTGAAGTTCCCAGGACAGGAGAGACGTGGGGATTTTCCGCTCTCTTTCGCCACAGCTTCCATCACCTTAAGTGCAGAACGTTGCCTGAATGTGAACTACTGGATCAGGTTCGTATTTTGTAAATATTATTGTTCTTCCATGAACTTTGGCATCAATGAGAGTGAAGCTGGAGAGGCTGGAATATGACACAAGGCTTTGGAGCTTGGCTGTTATTTGTCCATTTTTTAAAAAGTGGGGAAGGACAAGGAAAAGGATAGTTTAGAATTGTGGTTAAACACTTTTTTTTCTCTAGAGACACTGAGGATTTTGCCTTTGCTTTGTTTATTCTTCCTTGGGACTAAGTAAAGTCATATTTTTAAACATAGGACATCGCCCCCTTTCCCTTTATATGCTGAAATCCTGAGAGTTCCTCTGGACAGGGCTCAGGCTGCTCTGACTGCTTGGAGCCAAATGCATCTTTCAGAGTATTTTCCTGTGGCCTAAGAACGTATTTATTTTTTCAGTCCTTCCACTTGGATGTACCTTTGTTCACTTTCCAGGGGCGGTTCAGTTTCATGACTTTCTTTCTTTTAAACCACAATACGTCAATAAAGTTTCTAATTTCTCACCTCAGTTCTGCAATGAAAGTTCAAGCACACGAGCCATCCTTGTAATTCAGGTATTTAGAATTTGACCAGCGCTTTAGGATCTTATTCAATCAGTGCTTACATATTTCCTTATTTCTCTTTAGGGAGTTTATGATCTTTTTATTTTTTTTAAAAAGTGGATGCCCGATCTAATTCTGACACATACAAAACCAAGGGCACATTATTACTAAAGCGTGTTTGACAGTGAGGATCCTGGCTGAAAGCATGGGTGTACCCCCTCACTCCAGGATGGAAGCCATGGAGCAGCTAATCCTGAGCTGCACGCCCAGAGGGAGTGGTGGAAACAACTTCTGTTGGACAAAATGAAGGGGAAAAGCCTCAGAAAATAACTCAGGGTAGAGATTTCCACCTCCCTGGGCTGGCTGTGCCTAAAATCCAAATCCAGGGAATGAGGATGCTGGAGGAGTCAGTCCCTCTGTGTGGACAGTGTCGAGTATCCCTGAGCTGGAGCTGGGGGTCGGGAATTCCTTGGGCACGGAGGGGCTGTGCTGGGGCAGCTGCAGGGCTGGAGTGGGGAAGGCATCTGGGAAGAAGCAGTGCAGAGCCTGACAGCTCGGAGACAGCCAGATGTTTTCATCATTATGGAAAAAATCTGTTGGTGCCTCTTTGCCCGGAGAAACACTGGAGGAGGAAATGTCCTCTTGAGCTCTGATCAAGGCTGCACATTAAAACCGCGCTGGGCCAGGGTCAGAAACACAACAGAAACGAGAGGAAGGGATCTTTTCTGACTCCGGCTCTGACCTTAAACGTGAAGGTGCCCCCAAAAGCTGCGGTGCCTCCCCAGGGACCTTTTCCTAAATCAGAGAGTTGGAGAGACAGGGCCTGGAGATGGGGCCCCGGTGGCGTTTCTCCAGCACCACCAACCCCCGTGCTCTCTCTTCCCTCCCCTTGCAGCAGGTGCTGCCCCAGGAACGTGCACTCCTGCGAACGCACAAACCCTGGAGCTGCAGAGCTCTGGGGATGCTCAGCCGGGGGTTGCAAGGAAGCTGAGCTCAGCAGTTACACGAACGGGGGATGGAGATCCCTGTCCTGGCTTACAAAAGCAGCTCTGAAGGAACCCCGCTGCCCCCCCTGCCCCAGACACCCCTGGGTGACACAAAGCCTCGCATCCCAGAACCAAGATCCAACAGTCCCTTCCCTCGGGCAGCTCCTCGGGATTCATCCCTTCCCGCGGATCCCCCTTTCCCAAAAACAGCGCGGCCCCCGCCGGCTCCTCTCACTAATTTTAGCTTTCAGGCACGGAAGATACGATGTAATTAAAAACCAAAAGTAACTCCCCAGGACCGCCCGGGAGAAGAGCGGACAAAAGAGTAAGAAAGAGGCAACAGCCAACCCCAAATCCTTTCGATTCTATAACAAATAAACCCTGCCCGCGAAATTAAAGGGTGATTAACGTTTTGTGCGTTTCACTTGGATTTTTTTTTTTGTTCTTTAATTGGCAAATAGAAAAGGCGGCGGCGGCTGGGCTTGATCCGGGCAGGGATCGCACAGAGCTGGCAGGGAAGAAAGCACCGAGGCACTCGGGCACTCCTCCCTCCTTTCCTCCAGTTCTTTTTGTTGGATTGCCGGGGCTCCAAGAAAAAAAATAAAGGCTGCCGTTTAAAAGGTGCTTCCCCCCTCTACCGCTGAAAAACAGGCTGATAATTAATGCGAAGTTTAGGGAATAAAAATTCAGATCTGGTTTTATTTATGCGACATTCCTTTGAAATAATAATAATAATAATAATAATAATAATAATAGTAATAGTAATAACAATAATAAATTAATAAATAAATAAATACTGGCGAAGATATCCAAAACTTGAAAATTTTACCCAGAATAGGGAAAGAAAAAAAAAAAAAGGCAAAAATTTAGAAGAAATTTTACAAGATTTTCGTTTCTTTCTACCCTTTTCTTCTTGCTATGCACTTGAAATATCTGTGGTTTATGTACGGTAAATTATACATTCATCAGGCTTATTCAAACACTTTCTCGTGCATGTATTTACCGGTTTCTCTTTCTTACATATTTTTAATTTTGCAGGGATTTCTTCCCAAACGTTTTCTTTCTGTAAAAGAAGCCGCGGGAGCACCGGGAGTTTTTGCTTTCCGGAGAGGATGCAAAAATGGAACAATTCGGAGAAACCGATCCATTCCCCGTCAGACCTTTACAAAACCGAACAACGGATAATTTCTCCGCTTCCAAAAAAAGAAAAAAAAGAACCCGGCTCAAAGTCCTGATCCTGCTCCGGGCATGAATCGTCCGGGAGCCCCGGCGGGGCTGAGCTTTTCCCGGTGCATCCGTTTGCGGGATTCAGGAGCGGGAAAGGAGGAACCGGCTCTGCCAAGCGCTCGTCTCAGGGCAAAAATAATCGCGGGTCCGAGAGCTCCGCGGTAGCGGCGGGTATTCCTTTCTTCCTTTCTTTTTTATTTTGGTAGTGGTTGGTTTGTTGAATTTGGAGGGGACGTTGGTTTTTGAGGGGGGGTTGTTGTGGTTTCTTGAAATTATTTATTATTACCTGAAAGAGGCGCGGCGCTCCCACCAGGAGCGTCACCCTGGGGAGCGCTGGGGCATTTTCCAGGGCAGCGGGGAGGCTCCCTCGGGGCAGCGCAGCGCCAAGTGCGGCAAAAGAAGCGGGGCCGAAGCGGGAATTCGCCTTTCTGGAGCGAGGGGACAAGCAGGAAAGGCAGAGCGGCCATCCCGACCAGGCCCCGCGGGAGCGGAGGGGGCGGCTCGGCGGGGAAGGGGGCAGGGGAGGGGACAGGGACACACACACCCCTCCCGCCCGCGGCTTGCCCCGGGCCAGCCGATTTCACGGCTCTCCGGTTGTGGGTCACAGGCTGGGAGCAAAGGGGACACGGCCGGGAGACGCCGAAGAGGAGCCGGGGGTCAGGGCTCTGTAACTCAACTCTCCCGGGTTCATCCTCCCATCCGTCTCGGCGGGGCTGATCCCTCAGGAAGGGGCTTTTCCAGAGGGTCGGGTCCGGCGTGGATCCTGCTGCGGGAGCCCCGGGGGAACGCGCAGTCCCCGGGCGAAACCGGCGGGGCTGAGCCGGCACCCCCGGGCAGGGAACGCGGCCGGTCCCGAACCTCTGCGGGTGTGTGTGAGGGAGAATAGGACACTTTCAAGACAAATAAAGCCCAAACGCCGTCTCCTGTCAAACGTGACTCCCCCCGACCGGCCCTGCCCGCTGTCCCGGCCCGGCGCGGCCCCCCCGGGCTCCCGAGGAGCGCCAAGCGCGCGGTGACATCGGCAAGACGGATCGGATTTTACACGGCCAGCAGGAAGTATCCGAGAAGTCCGACCTTTATCTCCTCTGGAAAACATCGTGCGGACAGACAAGCCGCAAAAACCCTGAAATCTTGCGGCAGTTTCGGGCTTCCCGGCCAAGAGCTGCTCCCGTTCCCACCGGAGCCAGGCAGAACACTCTGCCCGGGGGAGTCAGATGGGGACAAAGCCCCTCTGCGTTTAAAGCTTCGTTTGCCCTTCGAAGCAGCCCAGACTTCACAGTGTCCGGAAGGGATTTCGTTTTCGAAACACTTTTCCTGTCCATCACCAGACACCGGTGCGTCCTGGCCGCGGGACGCGTGTGACAAAGCGCTGTCGCATGAAAGTCTCTTCGATCGTTTAATTCCCCGTCCCTAAAAATCACCGTGTGGCTCTTGCCCTGAGCGAGTTTCCCATGGAAACGTAACGAACAAGCGCTTTGGGGATTACCTGGACGTGTTAAGAAACTTTTTCTGGAGCGCAGAAAAGCGGCGGGTCCGAAACAAGAGCAAATAACGCGACCGCTGCCCGGGGACGGGGAGAGGGCCACGGGAAGGTCGGAGAACTCCCCCATCGCTCTCTCTTCACGAGCGAAACCCAGCAGAGTTACAGGCAGAAAAAAAAAAAAGAGTTACAGGCAGAAAAAAAAAAGAGTTACAGGCAGGGTAAAATTAAAGCTTTTCATTTATCTGCCCGGCTCCCAGCTTTCGCTTCAGCCGGGGGGGAAAAACACTTCCAGCACCCGAGGTGCAAGAACTAGCTGAATTGTCAGATTCCAGGCACGGAGCCCAGGGGAAGAGGGAAAACTCCACGGAGGCATTTGCTATCCAAGTCCTCCTGCCCAAGTCACCCCACCCGAGTCACCGACGGAGGCGGAAAGAGGCGACCGGGCCACCCCCGGGCGCGCCCCCCCGGCCTGCCTGGGAGCGGGGCTGGGGGTGCCCAACCCGAAGGAGAACCGGAGAGGTTTATCCGGGGCTCGGCATCAATTGCCCTGTAATAAAGGGAAGGCTCTTTGGTGCTGTCCGGCTGCTGCGTTTCGTGCTGTGCCCTGACACCCGCCTGCATCCGCGCTCTGCCTCCGGTTTGCACGGAGGGCAGGGGCCCGATTGTCTCCTAAAGAGCCGGCGGGGTGAGCTGGGGTCCGGCAGCGACGGGCAGGGGGAGGCCGAGCAGGGGTGGCGGGGACGGTGGCGGGGACGGCAGCGGCCGCCTGGCTCCCCTGGCACCGGCCCCGCCGCCTGGTACCGGGGGTGGCCCGGAGGAAGCCCCGGGCTCGCAGCGCAGCGGTCCCGAGCACCGGGCAGAGGTGAGGCCCCTCTCCAAGGCCGGCTTCACGTCAAGGTCAAAACTCTTTTTTGACGGCCGGAAAAGACGAGCTTCGTTAGAGCTTGAAAGGACCGGGGCGGGGAGGAGAGGGCGGGTAGGGAGAAGAAGAGAATAAAAATCAAATTTTTAAAAAATGGAGGAAGTAAAAGGGGGAAAAATGTAGGAAGAAAAGGAGGTTTTAGCTGCGGCGGAGTGGGGTGCCTGGATAGCTCCAAAGCCTTTTCGCTCTACAGAATTCCAGAGGGGTGACAGCAAAACCTTCCCTGGCCCCAGTCGCCCCCAGCAGCCCCCAAACGCCCTCCGGGACGCACGGCAGCGCCGCGATCCCGCCGGCAGAATTTATTCAGCCAGGGCTCGCCAGTTCGCAGCACCCCTTCCCCAAGCGTTTGAAAGGAACAACAGCCCAAAAGACCCTGGGGAGCCCTCGGGGACCCGCAGCGATCCCAGGGGGTCCCAGCGGCTCCCAGCGCCTCGATGGGAACCGGGAGATTGGCACTGGTTCTCGCAAGGAAACCCTAATAGGCTATTTCTGGACTACTGGCTCTTAACAAATCTATAGCACCTGAAGTGTTAGCACTCAATTAGTGACAAGGTTTCAAACCCCGGCGTTTACTGTCGAGGTATAAACAGAGTCCTCGGGAGATAGCTGGGAATTAGAACGGGAGGGGGCCCTGGACATTTTAACCGGCTGGGATTAAGAGGAAAACTTTTTTAAAAGGTACCATCTCTCTCTCTCTAAACAGTCCGAGGTGTCGAAAGCTCAGAGGGAGAGAGGATGTGCCCTCTGGAGCTAATTGCGGGGTTGGGAATTTTTTATCTTTGTTTGGTTGATTTCAGCAAGAAAAAATTTTGGTGTCTTTTTTTTTTAAGAAAAAAAAGAAAGCACCAAAAAAAAAAACCACCCCAAAACAAAAACAAACAAAACCAGAATAAACCCAACACTAATCACATTTAGCAATCCCGGTGAGAAGCAAGGAGCGGGTGTGGACGACAAGCCTCGCCTGCGAGGAGCCAGGGCAGGCTCAGTCCCGAGGGGCCAGCGAGAGCAACCTGCAAGCAGCGTGAAGCCGGCGGGGGACGGAGCAGGACACCCCCACTCTCCCCTGACAGCCAGAAAAATAGCAGCGGGTTTTTCGCCCCGTCTGCCTCCCTTACACCCCCCTGGGGCCTGGCTCTGCAGAAAATTTCAGGGCACTCCTCGGGTTCCTGCCTCGCTTTACCTTTTTTTATTTTAAATTTTTTGCGTGTTATTTAAACGCAGTCAAAAACGAGTCCGCAAAAGGTAAAAGTGATGCGGGAGAGTTCGGGGTCCCTCCCCTCCGCCCTCCACCCGCGGCTCTGCCAGGACACCCGGGCAGGTGCCCCCGGGCTGGGCAGGACCCTGCCGGCTGCGAGCAGTGTCCAGAGCTGGGGGAAGCGATCGCCTTTGTCCCTTCCGCTGGACAGCCGGAGCCTGGCTTCAGCGGGCTGCTGGAGAGCCCCGGGAAAGGGAGAGAGGGGGTGGGAAAGGGGGGAGGAGTGGGTGCTGAGCCCCGACCCGGAAAGTCCGTGAGCTGCTGTGTGTCAGTAACTTATTCATCAATCAGCCGGACACAGAGCAGACCTGGCCTCTCCTTGCGGAGTGTTTGCTTTTTCACCAATTATTGCGGCCCTGCAGCTCTTTTTGTTGATACAGTAGTTCTAAAAAGTGCTAATGTTCATTTATCAGGGGGCCGAGCCCGGGACTCCCACTAGTTGTGATTCTTCCAAAAATATAAACACGAAGAGAAGGGCTAGGGCTAAAGCCCCCATTTGTTTCTAAACTGCGGTATTAAAAGTGATGCATTGTTGAAGATAAAGCGGAGATAACGCTGTCTGTCTCCAATGAATGTCTCCCCGACGCATTAATGACATTCCAAATGATAGCTCCGGCTTATCGTTCAATTAATCACTTCCACCCTCTGCAGCCGGGCCCACATCGATCGGCAGCCGCCGTGTGACTGGGGGGCTGGAGGGAGCCCGGCAATCCTCAATTAATCCCGGATTGTCGGCCGGCAGCTCCCGCCCCGCCGGGATGCGCTCCGGGCCCGGAGGGGGCCAGGTCGGACCCCGCCGAGTTCCCCGGGCACAGGGGAACCTCCGGGGCAGGAACTGCCGTGCGAGCTCCGGGCCTGACCTGGGAAGGGCGTTTTGGCCCGGGATAAAGGAAGGGAGCGCTGGGAGCCGTTTTTCCCATCCCGTAGGGTGGGGATGTCACCAAGGCGAATCTGAGACGCGGCTCTGGGTTTGGGGAGGATCGGGATCGCTTCGATATTTTAGCCTCTATCCAACCCATCTCTATAAGCTTGTAATAAAAAGGAGGCAACGAGGTTAAGAAAGCCCGCGGAGGGCCAGGGGGTGCCGCAAACACTCTGCACAGTCCCTCCACGGGCCCCTCTCCCGAGGCTGCCTCCACCTTCCCCGGGCACTCCACCCTTTCTCCTGTAACGGAGGAGCATCCATCCGCTCGAGCTGTTTCTCAGGGAAGTCTGCAGGAAGCGCAGCCGCGAAGATCGAGCTGGCCGCGTGGCCGACCCCTCCCCTCATTAAATCGCAATATTTCAGGCCTCCCCGTACACGGGGATCGCCCCGACTGTCATCGCCAGAGCCGGGGCTGGTTCGCCAACAAAGCGCTCCCAGCACAGCCGCAGGCGGCTGCAGCGAGGGGCTGCGAGCGCCGGGGATGCTGCGGCTCCGGGCAGCATCGCCCGCAAAAACATCCGGAATTAAACTGCCCAGAAGTGAGCCCGAGGTGCCAAGGCACAAAATCTCGGGGGGCAGCGGCGGGTCCGTGCAGGAGGGAGCAGCTGGGGGTGGGCAGGTGCTCACCTTTCCAGCCGCCCCGGAGGGTCCCTTCCTGCGGGAGGAGAAAGGATTTGCAGAGCTGTGACCCCGCCGCGTCCCAGAGCGGGGCTCAGCCGAGGGACCCCCAAACTCACCACATCCCTCCAGGGTTTCTCTGCTCTGCTCCCACCGCCCGGGGCCGAGCCCATCCCCGTGCCTCTCGCAGCCGGGCGCTGGAGCGGTAAAACGAGATTGTTGGCTTTTTGAAACTCTTTTTTCCTCGCCCCCCCCCGAGACTAAAAATCCCCAAAACGCCCCTTCTCAACCTGCGGCTTTGCAGCTAAGGTTTAGTTTAGCTGCTCCACGCGAGTTGAATGAATGCGTGGCCACCTCCGCCCCAAGAACCCGGGGCCGTGCGCCCACCCGAGCTGCGGGGACGCGGCCGGGGACTGCAGCCCCGCGGTCGCTTGCTTGACTTACTCCTCTCTTACCCCCGTATATTTTGCAACACCACCAACCCGCCCTTGTTTTGGTTGATTTTAAATTTTTTTTCCCCCCAGACAGTGCTGTTTTTTGTTTGAAAGCTTCACAAACAAACGGGAGGACAACCCAATCGGCATTTCCCTTTCCAAAGCCAAGCAGGGGCTGTTCAGGGTCTCTCTCCTGTCAACTGGACATTGCAAACACTGTGCTGCTTCAGAATATCTGTATAAACCCTAGGGGCGGATTTCCCCTTGAGCGCGCTTCACACAGCGGTGAACTCCCGTTTTTTAGTTCCTGCCATCGGATACTGCAGAATACTAAAAACGAAACCTCCGTTCTCTCGCTTAAAAAAAAAAAATATTAAATCAGCACATATTTGGTTGATGGTTTCCTCCCGGCCTGTTTATTTAATCTGACTGTATGATAGATAGCGTCAGATAGTGACTTTGTACACATTAAGCCATTCTGTTTCCTTTTTTTCAAATTTCAAATGGATGAACAAACTGAGCGCTGAAAAGCCGGACAAATGCAGTGCCGCCCCTTTAAAAGAGCGGAGCTGTTTTTGAGATGTATTACTATATTAGGTGACATGGAACTTTGCATCTCTCATACCATCACCGCAATGTTGGCCAATAGAAAGCTAAAGTCACCCAAAAACTGCCTAGTCCCTCCTTCCCTCGCCTTATGGTCCGCTCCTACCTGCCCGCAGTGCACAAGTCAAGGCTACTCTCGGGAATGCTATGTGCCCCCTCCGGGAGCCCACGCTCCACCACTGCTCCACCTTGGCCGCTCCCCACCTACTTTTCCATGACCCTGGGCTGCGGCCGCTGCCCCGCTGTCCTCCGCAATGTTTCCTAGCCCTGTGACAACGACCCCCTTCTCGGTGAAGGATATTCTGAACCTGGAGCAGCAGCAGAGCGGCCTGGGCTCCATGGAGCTGGCGTCGCTGGCCTCCCCGTCCTGCATGCTGGCCACCTTCAAGCAGGAGGCGTTCGGCACCGAGCCCCAGGCCCTGCCCGACCTGCGGGAGGAGCTGCCCGAGCCTCCCCCCGGCAAAACCACGGCCGCCTTCCCCGGCTCCTACTACGTGAAAAGCTACGTGGAGATGGACTCGGCCAAGGAGGCCAAGGCAGACAAGAAAGGTAAAGCCAAGCGCTGCTGCCCGGGGCTCGGAGAAGAAGGGAGGGCGCAGGCGGATGGTGACCCCCAACCGGGGTCGGGCGGGGTGTCCCCAAGGCTGCGGGGAACAGGGGAGAGTGGGGGGCTGCGCTCGGTCTCCGGGCTCGGTGAGCGGCAGCATCTTCAGCCCCTCGCGGGCGCTGCAGGAGCGGGGCTGACCCCGGGACCCCCAGGCGGGGCCGGGGCTGTGCCCCTGCCCAACGGGACGGGCAGAGCTGCGTGGGTGACACGCGAGGCCTCGAGTTCGTACAGAAACCGAGTGACAAATGCGATTCCTGACCCGCTCGGGGGTCGCGGTGGGTTTCAGCCCAAAGCTACGTGCGATAAATCCAGGCTGGGGCACGGGCGGTCGAGACTCACGTCAGTGCAAGGGGCACCATTGTTTTCAAACAAAAAAGAACCCGAAAATTTGCTGAAGAGGGACTTAAAGAGCGGGGCAGGGCCGGTCCCGTTGCCGCAGGAGCGGGTGGCCACGGCCGCCTGCAAGGCAGAGGAAGGAGCCGGGGCTCGCTCACGTTGCACGCTATTTATTAAATACTGATTTATAATCTTTGCACAATTTTTTCCTCCCCCTTTTTCCTTCGCCTGGTTATTTTGCTGCAGAACTGTGTTCCCTACAAAAGAGCCTAGAGCAGGAGAAAAGAGACCTGGAAGACCCCGAGCGCCCCAGACAGAGGAAAAGGAGGAAACCTCGCGTCCTCTTTTCTCAAGCCCAAGTGTACGAACTGGAGAGAAGGTTCAAGCAGCAGAAATACCTCTCGGCCCCCGAGAGGGACCACCTAGCGAACGTCCTAAAGCTCACCTCCACCCAGGTGAAAATTTGGTTCCAGAATCGAAGGTACAAATGCAAAAGGCAGAGACAGGACCAGACGCTGGAAATGGTGGGGATCCCTCCCCCGCGGCGCATCGCGGTGCCGGTGCTGGTGCGCGATGGGAAGCCCTGCCTGGGGGAATCTTCGCCCTACAGCTCGCCCTACAATGTCAGCATTAACCCCTACAGCTACAACGCCTACCCCGCGTACACCAACTACAACAGCCCCGCCTGCAACGCCAACTACAACTGCAGCTACCCCTCCATGCAGCCCATGCAGCCCTCGGCGCCCGCCAACAACTTCATGAACTTCAGCGTGGGGGACTTGAATTCGGTGCAAACGCCCATCCCGCAGGGCAACGCGGGCATCTCCACCTTGCACGGGATCCGAGCCTGGTAGAGCCGCCCCCGCCGCCAGCCCGCTCCCCCCGCGCGGCGCCGGGGATGGAGGGGCTGCGGCCGCGCCTGCGAGCCGGGCTCGGGACATTTCCAGGCTGCGGGGGGTGAGGACGGTTCAGCGGAGCATCCCGGCGGATCTCACGAGTGTGGTGGCCGTGGAGTGTGGTGGGGAGGGGGTGGGTTCGGTATTTCGTACGGTGAATGCGCTCCGTGCGGGGCCAGGGGGGCACCGGCAGAGTTTGCCCACATTTCCCGGCCCCTCTCGCTCCCCCCTCCACCCGGGTCTTCACCCTGGTAATTCCCCTCCTTCCTTCCTACAAACCAGCCGGTAATTTCGCGTGACCTGTTCCCAAGACACCCGTCAAGCCCTGCAACTCTCTATTTTTTTTTTTTTTAAACTTTTACTCTATACTAATTATTATTGACATCCACATTTAATTTTTGCACTTCCCGTACGGTGCCCGCTGTTGGGTCAGTTCAGCATCTCGCCACCCCCAGGGTCTCCTTTGCGAGGCTGCTACCGCCGGCCTGGGCAGGGATGAGGACAAACCCCACTCCCCCCCCCGCCGAGGGCCACGGACACTCCGGCCCGCCAGGTCCCGTAGGGTTATGCACTAAAACGTGAGTTAGTATGGAAATGCACTGTCCGCCCCTTTGGTACGTGTTGCCCTTTGCTGTACAAGCTGACGGAGATCAGCGAGTTGTCATTAAAGAGAGTGGCTGAACCCTGGCGTCCCTGGAGTTCCTTGCGCATCCCGGACATCCGGGGAGGGGGGGCGGTGGATGCGGAGCCGCTCGTCCCGGGGGCTCTCCCTGGCCGGTCCCCCCCCCGCGTTTGTGTAGCCCTCCCGTGCGTTCGGCATTCCCGTTCTGCCCCCTTGCAAACGCTGTTTGTATTTTAAGGAATTTTAAAAAATAATTTTTAAAGCCGCTTTTCGAGCTCACAGCCTGGGCAGGACCGCTAAGCACCCACCCGTGTCCTCGGGCTGGGATCGGGACCGACCCCATCGTTCCCAGTCCCTGGGAGCGTGTGGCAAGCTACTGATTTATTCCCTGCACAAAAAAGCAATGCAAGGAGAGGTACCGACACCCCAGGTCATAAACCAAAACCCCCAAACTGCCCCCAGTCCATCCGCGGGAGGTTTTCGCAGCCCCTCCCCATCACATCCCCATGGTGAGAGGGGCAAAGGACCCCCCGCTCCCCCCAAATTGCCCAGGGACAGCGAGAGGGGCTCCCCAGCATCCGGGGCTCCCCAGCGCCCGGCTCCTGCCTCTCCTCTGCCTCAGCCCCAGCCCCTCGGCCGCTTTTACAGTAGTCGCTATCAAATGTCAATTATTGGGAGTGAGAAACAACAAACATTGTAATTCAGCGCAGTCACAACATCCTCTGAGAGTGTCTGAGACTGTCCGGCCGGTGACAGGGCGATTAAGGGGACCTGCAACCCCTCCTGCCTCGGCCGTATCGGCCCCATCAGTAAACAGGGATGGAGACAGGGTGGCTGTGGCCCTGGGACAGAGGATGAAAGGCTGCCGGGGAATGGAAGCTGCCTGCAGCCTCTCTCCCTCCCTCCCAACCCCACACAGCCCCCGAGGTAGGATGGCACAGATAAGGAGCTCCCACCTCCTTCCAATCCCTGCAAATGCAAGAGGAGCCCTGGGTGTGCTCACAAAGCCCCTAATGCAGTGTAGGCACCTGTCTGGGGCTCAGGGCTGGCCAAAGAGGGACCTTCAGCCTCATCCTGAGGAGAATCTGCTTCGGGGTGCTCACCCCAGAGAGCCAGAGGGACGTGGGGTCTGTGACAAAAGGGACCAGAGTTTGCCAGCCTGAAACAGGGCCATCCCTCACTTGTGCAGGCCAGGGAGAGGCAAGAGCCACTTCCTCTCGTTTGGAACCATCCCCAAAGCTCTGTGGTGGCTTTGCCGTCTTCCCACACAGGCTTTGCATTAGGACACAGAGGATCCAGGTGGGAGAGCGGCAGCAGATCAGCCAGGAAATGTCCCGCCTGAAGAGAGCCAAGGGTGTCCACCTTCCCAAGAACTCCAGGAAAAGAGAATGGAGGGGGGGCAGGAGAAAGCTGGGTTTAAACTGATGAGTGGTGGGGGGGAGTCACAGTTTGGGGGCCACAGTTTGCCTGAGCTGTCAAATGGTCCCAGTGGTGCCACCCCACTCCAGGCACCTGGGGTCACCACTGCAGGGCTTGGCCAGGGGCAGAGCACACAGGGGGCCCACAGAAGAAGGACAAGTCCTGGGTTAACATGGGGGAAGGCACTACGATTTAGCTAAAACTTGAACTTTCACAAACTGGTCCTGAGCAGGGCCCTTCGTTAAGTGGACAAACAAGATAGACAGCAGTGAAATTCAGGAAAAGCCACAGGAAAAAATAACTCCCCACATCAGCACAGAACCCTTCTCACATACTCCCAACATCCTTTCCCTTCCTCAGACCCCTTATTTTCTTCAAACATGTTTATTTTCCTCCCATAATATCTCAGAGCTACAGCTATCAAGAAATCTGTCCGTCCAGTGGGATTTTCCCTGCAGTGGCTGTTCTGAGTACCAGCTTTGGGCCCGGTTTCCAGGACTGTGCTCGTTCTCAGCAGGAATGAATGTCCTGCAGCTCCTGCTCACTCACTCCCCTCCTCCCCAAGCTTCCCGGTTCCTGCGGGAATTGCATCACAAGCAGATGCAGGGCAGGATAAGACGCGGGCTTGGAACAGCAGCCAGAGCCTTGGAGCCGGTTCAGAAAGTGATTTAGGCAGAGGACGCGAGCACAGCTGGCTGAGGCCGGGCAGGCAGCGCTCGCAGGGGCACCAGCAGCCGCGGCTAAAGACCTTCCATTAGCTGGATTAACGGGAAGTGCAAGGGAGATACAGCGGGAATTAACCCCCAGAACACTGATGCTGGCCACGGGGGGCTTCCCTGGGTTCACAGACACCCCACTGCTCCTATTCCTGCTCTCCAGCTCATCATTTCCAGCTGCAGCTCCACAGCAGCTCAGCCCACAGGGTCAGGCAGGGGCAAAAGGTCCCCCCAGGACTTCCAAAGGCACCGCGGCTGTGCTCCCATGAGCCCAGTCCTCTCAAAGGCTCAGAAAAATCTGCACGTATCGAATCTGACCTGTTCCTGTCTGAGCCTGAAGTGTTTCCCATCTCTAGGGCAACACGAGAAGCCCGTGCTTAGGAAAAGTTGTTCCAGAGGGAAGTGCAGGATCCTGGCCTTTTCCCAGGGAACCTGAAATCAGAGATCCTCCCAGTGCCCGGGGGCATGCTAAGGGGTGTAGGAAAAAAAGCTTTTAATAAGATTTGCACTTGGATTTGATCTCGCTCTTCCCTCAGATTTTTTGGGGATTACGCAGCCTGGCACTGGCATTCACTGCTCTGTTCAAGCCCAGTTTTTTTGGAGAATTCAGTGCCCCAGCTCCACCTGAAGGTGACGGGGCGAGAGCAGATCGGTCTTCTCGAGATGAACTGCACATGGCACGTTTAGCCAAACTCTTTGGAATTCACACAATTTGTACAGGAACAAGTTGTCAGCTGTGAGGGACTGATACCAAATCCCGTGCCTTTAGCAGTTTTCTAGGAACTGAAGTAATTGTTTTTCCCAAATAACACACCCCTGCAGTTCCTAAAGTGCCAGAATTTTATTCCTTAAGTTCAAGGAGTTTTCACATCGGAAGCGATTCTCTGGAGCCCGAAAACAAGACGCGGTCCTGGCAGGAATTAAGTGTTTCAGTGTCCCTGAGAAGCTCGGCAGGAAAACAACAGATCAACAACCCTCCCTCGCCAGCCCCCGCTCCTAATTCATCTCCCTGACATCGCTTCAGATCGGTATCAGCAGTAAGTGATTTCTTGTTAATGGGGATTATTAAGAAGAATCAACACCTTTAAAACGCCACTCCAAAGCGAGAAAGGGATGGGCTTTCAGGCTGGAGCCCGAGTTTTCATTCCCGGGTGGTTTGTTACTGCCCAAACCACGAAATTAACGCTACGTTTTGACGCAGAGAGGGAAGCGGGGATTTCTCCCAGCAGATCGAGCGCTGGCAGCGCTTTTGTCAAAGTTCATCCATCAAGGTTTAGCGCGGTGACACAGAGCACATTACTCGAAGATCTCTACCTGTCTCCTGCAGTCATTTTAAACCCGGCCACTCCTGCGTTTCACGCAGCAAAAAAGACCCATTTAGAGATCATCTTGAGCAGCCCATCAGCCACATTTCCCATTGTAGTCCTGCACAGACTGGCCCCAGACTGGTGCTGGAGCTGATGGGCTGCTGAGATGAGCAAAACCGGGTGGGTTCCTCTGTCTTTGCATGAAGGAGTTACTGGAACTTCAAATGAAATTCAAATTACTTCAGTGGAGCCCGGGTGGATATGCCGAGACACAAAATAAACTCCTTCCCAGAAACTGAGCACCCAGGGAGAGAAATTCACATTCAGAAGAGCAGAGCAGGGCATCTTTAAACCAGCTCTGCGTGCGAGCAGTCGGAGCACTGACCCCCCTGAGGCTCTAACACATCTCTTAAGTCACCCCTGCTTAAAATAACATTTTTTTTGGTGTCAGCAAAGAACCACGGTCAAATGGCTAAACCACAGGTCTAAGCCAGGAGATTGGGCACTTCTCCCAACACCATTACAGAGGGGCACCGTGTTTGCAGCAGGCTCAGCTCAGTCCTGCCCACTGTGAGCATTCCAGGGGTTCCGCCAACACAACCTGCAGAGTTCTCTCAATGCCTGCTCAGTTCGGAGGGCTGGAAAAATAAGTTACCCAAAAAAAAAAAAAAAAAACCAACCCAAAAAAACCCTTGTCGATGGGAATAAATCTCTCAGTGGGCAAAGTAATATTTTTTTTAGGGTTGGTTAAGATTAATTGGTCTTGGGGAGACATCCTGGAGCTCAGTTATTGCACGTGGAGATGGGTGAGCTGAAGGCATGAATGACTCTGCTGTGGGGTGAGCAAGGTCAGGAGTTAACAGGCTCAGATAGGAAAAGAAAAGCAAATTTGCCAAGTATTTCAAATTCTGTGAACCGCTCTAAAAACTAGTTAGTAAGAAACAAACAGAATTTAGAAAGGCATTTTAGAGTTTTAGTCCCAGAACCGACAAATCTGGTTGTTGAACAAGTTACTAACTTCCACAGTTCAAAACACCTGCTCTCAAACATTTTCCAGGGCAAAACATTTTCATCTCAAACATTTTCTTCTGGGCATTTGCAGCAGGGTTTGGTGCTCTCTGCTGCCACAAGAACACACCAGAGTTTATTTCAGCACAGCAGGCATTTCCTAAACAGATTGCATTTTCCTCCAGCATAAGCTTGGAGTAAGTCACAATATTGCCTCCTAGAAACTGCCCCCAAATCCCATCTCCCCGGCCCAGGATGTTTTTGTATCCCTTATTATCCGCGCAGAAGAAAAGCTGCTGTCAGAGCAGCAGCACACGGACACGGGCAGTGCTGGCTGGCAGCAAGAGGAGCTGATCAAAAACAGGCCACAAAAAGAAAAAAAAAAAACCCAAACTCAAAGCAAGTTTCTCACATTTTTAAGCACCAAAAAAATGAGAACAAAAACCGACTGCCTTGACCTCAAATCTAACGATGCTGAGGAGATGATTTCTGCTGTTTCGAAGGAGGAAGGTTTAAATCTCTCTCGGCTGTGGGGTCTCACGCGCCGCTTTAAGCAGCGTTGTGCGGCGTCAGCTGCTGCTTCCCTCTCTCCACACGCCCCCGGAGCCAGGTCCAGACCCAGCCTGCAATTACACACACTTCACTTTGCAGACACGGCTAATCCCACTGCGGATTCCACACGGACACCGAGAGGGCTCGGGGGGAGCAGGCGGCCACGCTGACACTCGGCCTCGCTCCTGGCACCCTCCCACGCCCGGGCTCCGGTGTCCTCCCGCCCTTTGGTGCTGGTGGTGAGGGTTAGAGGCGTCTTCGTGTTTGTTCTGGGTTTTACTGGAGTTATGCCAGCCAGTTCCATGCCCAGGAAATGATCTGCAGGCCGCACATCCACGGGCATGGCAGGAGTGCCCATCCTGCAGCCACGAACACGCAGCCCTGCTCAGAATGCAGGGTGCTCGTTGCTGTCTGTAGGAACAGCCCTTTCCAAGCAATGCCAAAAAAACCTGCTTTACTTCTCCGTAATTCTGAAGCAATGAAAGCGTAATCACGGCCATAAAAAGAGATGTTCTGCCCTATCTCCCACCCAACACCCACGGGCATCCAGTGTGTCCATTCAGGATAAAAATGTCTCCTTTTAGATGCAACACAGGAAGATTAATAACAAAAAATAAATCTGTGGGGGCTGCTGGTTACCGGCTTCTCTGAGAGCCAGGCCTGAGGTGACCATTTGCCTGGTGAGACACCAGCTTAGAGCCCACCAATATTTCACCCAGAGAACTCAAACCTAAAAATAATTTCTCACACAATGAGGCATTCAAACTGGAAATCAAATTTCCCGCTCGAGTCCTCAGTGGGAGCATTATTTATTTCTGTGCACACAACGCTTATTTCCCAATCTAACAAGGTGCATATGAGCACTCCCTATTTTTCCCCACCAAAAAACCCCAAAAGTAAGAGCACGCGAGAGAATCGCCCCCCACGCAGCACACGGGAACAGCAGGGGCGTTTCTAGGTTCGTTTCTAAACATCCTCTTTGATTCTCTCACTTTCCTGACCACGCTCCCAGCCCGATCGGCCTCAGCATTCTGGCTGTGAGGACGCCACGCTCTGCCCCTTTGATCAGCCCCCGCAAAGCCCTTTCATGTCCTGCTGCCTTCGTTACCTCGCGTTTTAATTGCCGGCCTCGCCAGGGGACGGACAGGTGGTGCAAGGTCACAGCGGGAGATGATGGATGGCTTCTGGCAGCGCCTGTGCAGATGACACACACCCAAAAATCATCCCGTGGGGCAGAACCCCGGCCTTGGGACCAGCGGGGCACCAGCAGCATCCCTGGGCTGCGGCCACCAAGGACCCGGTTCGGGTCCTGTTCGTTAGCGTTTCCCCACCACGCTTCCTCAGGTCCTTCGGGTTCGGCTTTCTGAGCCCTCCACACACACACACAAAGTTATTTATCTGAGCACCACCATCCCTGCAAGCTCCTGGGACCAGCTCTGCACACCTTGAGGAGATGAAACACCCAGAAACAGGAGCTGAGCTCAGGTAAAGGCAGGAGTGGGGCTCAGACTGAGGCTCAGGGGGCTGGGAACGGAGAGGCCACTTAAGCAATTAGTGCCCACTTTCACCATCTTGTTATTAAGATAACGCCACAAATTTTGCAGATTTTGGTGCGTGCCTTCAAAATTCATTAGCCCAACGCTTTCTAAAATTCTTCTTCGAGATCATTCCTGTTTTATCAACCAAGATAACAACACCCTATTCACTTCTGAGGGGCATGAAAGTAGAGGAGATTCAAAATCAGTTGAGGGAAACACTGCAGGCCTCAGGTCCTCGTTCTGTATTTTTGTTTTTTCATTAAATAGAGAATTGCTGACTTTGGATTTTTTTTTTCTTTGAGTCACCAACACTGTGGAAAAATTCTTGGGGAAAAAAAAAACTTAAATAAAAAAATCAGTCTGGGAAAATCCAGCTCTGCAGAGTGCTTGTCATTGCTGCAGCATCCACTGCCTGTTGCTTTGGGTTCATTTGGGTAAACTCGAGAGTCTGGGGATCTTGAAATAGAGAAGCAAATTTTAATTGTAGCTCTGACATTCATTTGTGGAATCCTGCGATGGTTCTTTCCCCTCACCCGTGGCATTACAGAGGCAGAGAATTCCGGTGAGGAACGAGGATCCTCCATCACCTGGAAATGCTGCAAAGACAGAAATCCCTGCTCTGGGATGGAAAAATGGGAGGGGTGGGGGCGTGAGGGAGGAAAAGCCTCTGCACAGAGAGGAACTGGCTTCTCAAAAGAGAAAAGGCCTTTGCTGCCCTGAGCTAAAGATAGGATGAGCACAAGCAGCAGCTTTTTAAAGCAGCAGATCCCTCCTTATCACAAATCCCGAGAAGGGAACAGCTCTTCCACAGAATGGGGAGTTTCACAGAGCTTTTCCTCCACTCCAGCATCACCCCCAGGGTGAGTCTCTGGTCCTGCAAGGACCTGGCTGGACCCCAGACACCTGGAGGGACCTTGCTTGAGCTTCCTCCCTCATTTTTATCCTGATTTTCTGCCTGGGTACCACCTTCCTTTATCATTTTGACTTCTGACCTCGGGATGGAGGGGCTCTGCTGTGCCACCAGCGCCGCTTCCTCCCACCAAGCCCCCTCCCACCCCGGGGATGCTTTACAGGAAGGGCACCGAGGTGATGGATCTGTCAAGACCAAGGGTCAAGTTTATGTTGATCTACAGGTGTCAGGAGCGTATTGATCCTCTGATTAAGGTCCCTGAGAGGTCACCATAAATCCTCAGGGGGATGAAAACGCCACAGAACTCGCTTGCAGATGTTGCAGAAGGAGGCAGACAAAGGGAAGCAGCCGCCCAGCGAGTGTTAACAGACACCCTCAGAGCAGCAAGTGAGGCCACAGCCTTGTTTTGCTCTAAGCCAGGGTGGCCAAACCTATAAAAAGGTGAAAACATCAAGCAATTCAGGCCCTTGTCAGGGCAAAATAAGCTCTTTTGTTTTAGCTCCAGCTGGGATGGTTTGGGCTCGCCCAGGACTGGAGACAGCCTTGGCACAGACGCTTTGTCCTTTTTGGTCAGCACTCTCCAGGCCTTGGTGGGGAATCAGACCCACAGAAAAAGTGCTTTTGTGCACAATCACAGAACGGGTTGGGCTGGAAGGGACCTTAAACACCACCCCATTCCACCCCCTGCCATGGCAGGGACACCTCCCACTGTCCCAGAGTGCTCCAAGCCCTGTCCAGCCTGGCCTTGGGCACTTCCAGGGTTGGCACAGCCACAGCTTCTCTGGGCACCCTGTGCCAGGGCCTCCCCACCCTCCCAGGGAACAATTCCTTCCACATATCTGACCTGCACTCCCCCCTCTTTCAATTTGAACCCATTCCTTCTTGTCCTGCCACTCCAGTTCCCCATGCAGAATCCCTCTCCCACTTCCCTTCAGGTCCTGGAAGGGGCTGTGGGGTCTCCACACACCCTTCTCTTCTCCAGGCTGAGCATTCCCAGCTCTCCCAACCTGTCCCCAAAGGGAAGGTGCTTTATCAACCTCGTGGCCTCCTCTGGACTTGCTCCAACAGTTCCATGTCCTTCTAGAATAATTTTAGACTAGGATAACTCCATTGGAAGGGACCTACAAAGACCATCTCATCCAATTCTTTGATTTTTGCGGATAAAAAACCCCCTGCATCAGGCACAGCCTCAGCAGATCCATAAAAAGAATTCCCTCCTCTGAAGTTCCAGCTCCTCAGGCAGCACTGAAGTTCCCCAAAGCATTTGACAGTGACCAACACACCCCCCCCGTGACCCCCGGAGCCAGGGTCCAGGCAGATCTTTCCAGCAGCAGCAGTTCAGGGTTCCTGTATCTGGGTGATTGAAGCCCAGCAGCTCTGGCAGAGCGTGATGCTCAATCCCTTTATCATGTCTCCTCTCCCTCCAGCAGCCAAAGCCAGGGCTAATTTTAAAAAGCAGCGATATGGTGCTGCTGCAGGAACACACGCTGCAGTTGGCTGCTGGGAACTGAAGCAGAAATGGGCACGGGCTGCTCTCCAGTTTGGATGTTGTACACCGAGCCGAGGTAAAAGGCACAAAGAGAGAACCTCCTAACTTGTTGGAGCCCAAAAAGTTACAAAGTAAACCTGGCAAGTTGCTTTACTGGAGTAATTTTGGGGGATTGATAAACCAAAGACTGAAGTCGTTTTAATGACAACAAGTTAATGATCAAAACCAAATTTTTCCCTGACTCTGTTCCTTTGGAAAAACAGCCCTTGAACTTAGTAAGTAAAGATAAGATCAGTGCCTTGCATTTTCTCTCTGCTGAGCAGTGCCAGGACCCAGGGGAATGCCTGGACCTGTGTCAGGGGAGGGTTAGGCTGGATTTTAGGAAAAGGTTCTTTCCCCAGAGGGTGGTCAGGCACTGTGGGTAAAGAACCTTTTCCTAAAATCCAGTCTAAACCTCCCCTGACAGCTTCATTTCTCCCACACCTGACTGTGAACCCAAGGCTGGAGGAAGTTTTAAACCCACCCTTGCTGCCTTTATCCCACGCTGAGCCCAGCCACGCTGGGACTGGCAGGTCTTTGTTCAGGGAAGCAGAACGTGGTGCAGAACTTTATTTCACAGTGCTACCTAGTGGCTTCTGCAATAAATGATCAGCTCCGCAAAATGCTCCTCCAGACAGAACCTCATTGTGGAGTAAATACAAACGACAATAAAATCTGAACTCCCACCACTGCCTGAAATGAGTTAAAACTGCAGGGGGAAAAAAAGAAAAAAAAAATAAAGGAAAAAAAAGAAGGAAAAAAAAGGAAAGCACAGTTGAAACTAATCCCAAGGGTTTCTGACTGGTTATTCATGCACATCAACAACCCCATCCCAACCTCCTGCAGCTGCCTGGGATGCCAGGACAGGCAGCACCTTTATGCAACAACCAGGATTTTTCCTCCCTCACCTCTGCCAGGGACTGGCACAGGAACATGGAGCAAGTGGCACCCACAGCTCTTCAGAAACTGTCCCTGCCCCCTTCCTCCTCTCTCCCAGCACCACTGGCAATGCCAGCTCCATGCTCAGATTTTCCCAGATTTCCTGGGGACACTCAGAGTGACAAAGCCTCCTCCCCTGCAAAAACCCTTCCACGCTCCTCTCAAACTTCTCTTTGCTCCATAACAGGGGGTGCTGAACCAATTCCTGCTTGGGATCACCTCCTTCCTTNCCTTCCACGCTCCTCTCAAACTTCTCTTTGCTCCGTAACAGGGGGTGCTCGGGATCACCTCCTTCCTGCTGCCAGTTTACACGGATTTACACACTGATCCATACATTTTCCAGCACCACAGGTGCCTTGGCAAAGGAGCAGACAAGGTTTAGGTGCTGCAGCAGCACAAATAAACAAAGTCCTGTTAAAATCTGACAGCTCAGACAGAGCCAAGGCTGGCAGGATCCAGTGGAAGACGTTAAACCCAAGCCTGAGACACAGCTGCTGGATGTGACAGTTTTCCCATATTTAGAAGGGGGAGAGCAGCCCTTGCTTCCCTGGGCAATGCCTTGGGATCACCAGATGAAAGGAATCATGTAAGTACTAAGTAGTATTAATAGTCCCAGGCACAATATATATATATGAGAATAAATGGCCAAACAGTTATTTCCAATAGCAGCATTTGTATAATGCCATCGACACTCAACTGCTGATAAGCTGGACACACTTAAGGAATTTTAATAAGCCTTTGAAAAGCTTTAACTGATGTGAATTAAGCCCTGAGATAATTTAGACGCAGGGCTATCATTCTTCAGTTAAAAATAATTGATCTTGGATGTAAACGTCACGTCTTGCGCCCCGGAGTACAAAGGCAGAGAAAATGTCATTTGTCACCAGCAGTGTCCGGAGCTGACGGACACGTTCCGAGGGACCCCCGCGCTCTGCTCACCCCCAGGAACTTCTCCCGTGGGGTCAGGGACGAGGAACCTCCCAGGAACGGGACTGAGATACGTGAATTAACAACACACGGGTGCTTATTGCTACAAAGTCACTGATGCAGTGCCCCGGGCGAGGGCAGAAAGAGCTGCTGCTATCTTTTGGCTTTAATCCACCCAAATAGCTCTGCTGCCATTCCCCGCTTGCAGGGGCAGAGGCAAAGTGTTTATCTGCAGTTTAATACTGAGCATAAAAGTTTTTCCCCCTCTGCATTCACTGCTGTTGTTGCAGAGCGAGGCTTTCCCAACTGGCGATTCCTCGCTATCTTCTCTGGAATCCTCTGCCAGACACATCTTTCTGACAACGTGATAAGACCAGGAAGCTCTTGCTGAGATCTGCAAATCTAAATATACACCCGCATCTTCACAAAAATTAATTAACTTGCATTAACGAGAATGTAAATTCTCACCTGTCCTCTTTCAGCACGGATGTTACCTTATTTAATGCCTACAAAGTTAACATTAACTCTGCGAAAGATCAGGAACAAAGTTTGGGTCAAAGCCTGCAATTACCAAAGACAAAACTATTTTAAACAAATCTGTGGATAAATAGAACGGCTGGTTTGGTTTTCTTTTTCCTCTTAATTTTCCTTTTAATTGTTTAAAAAAATTATTTCTTATTGGTTGGTTTTCAATAAGCAGATAACCGGCACAAGCCAGTCAGTGAAAGCCAGGAGCCACTGACATTAAACTATTTTCATTTTTGCTGTAGCTACTTTCAGACATCATCTCTGACATTTGAACAAATGGGAATAACCTGATGGCTCCTAGCAGCATTTGCAATTTCATATCCAAATGAGAAGCAGCAAAAGCAGCATTTTCTAAGAACATGGCTGAGAAAGGAATCCTTCATTATTTAATCCAAAATACACTGCATTGATACACATGTAACACATTATATATATAAATATACAGAACAGGGGAGGGCTTGCTTATATTGGAAACAGTAAGTTATATGTGGTGCATATATATATAAAAAATTACAATATCTCAATATACTGAGCAGGGGGAGGCTTGTTTCTCTTGGAAACATCAAGTTATCATCACACACGGGACAGGAGGCCGACCGGATCAATAGACTTACTCAATATAGAAAAATCTTATCTTCCTTTCAGGCTGGCTGGCCATAATGTCAGCACCCAGATGCCTCTGACAGAGTTATCGCCCATCAGCAGCGGCAAAAACTGCTCAGTGCTTGGGTGACACCTACGAAAAGCCAATAACCCAAACAGGAAAATTTTGTCCCGCTGTCCATTTTGAAGATAAAGGGACAGCGAGCTGGCCCTGCCCGCTCTTTGAGCCTTTATCAGGGTGACAAAACATCGCTCTGGCTTTGGGTTTCACATCCCCATCCCGTCGGGCCGACGCGAACTGAAGAACTCGCGGGGACAAGCGAGCCCAGACCCCGGCGGGGTCAGGTCCCAAAGCGTCCCTGGATGCGACACTCAGCCCTGCCGCTGTTGAAAAGAAGAAAGCAAAAAGCTTTCATGTGGTTCTATATATACGCGGTTCTATCTATAGGGCCTGGTGTGCGCTGATGCCCGCGGAGACGCTCTCCCCGCCTGCCCTTTGGGCGCTTATCGAGGGCCCCGAGGGACACACGCGGCGTTATCGCCGGGCCAGGCTCAGAGCAGCCGAGTGGCATTTTCCTTTCATGCCGCCACCGACACCCAGCGCGGGGCAGAGCCTCCCCAGCGCCCCGGCACAGCCCCCGGCCCCGCCCGGCACCTCCAGATAAGCGGGATGCGGGAGCGGGCTCTGATGTGGCAGCAGGAGGCAAAGGTCGGGAGAGATAACATCTGATCAGCCCCGCGCTGCGAGGTTAAAAATAAAAGGAAGCCCAAGTGGAAGCGGCCTAAGGCACGGCAAGGTGTCACAGCGCTCGTGGGAGCGGGGATCGTTGTCCCCGGGGTCACCGCCTGCCCCGCAGCACTGAGGCGGGAACAGCCAGGGCAGAGCCCAAAAGGGCTGGATGGTTCTCGGAGCAGTGTCCGGGTGACCTTCACCAGATTTGCTTCTCAACCCAGAGCCACAGAATATTCTGAGCTGGAAGGGGCCCCCAAGGATCAGAGTCCAGCTCTTCAGTAAATGGCCACAGAGGGATAGGACCCACAGTGTTGGCGTTGCCAGCACCAGGCTCTGACCAGCTGAGCCAAACAACTCCAGCCCAACTATTTTTAGTGGCTTTGCAAAGCTGTGGGAGCCTCACGATTCACTCAGCATTTTAGTGACCAAGGCAACGCTTGGAGGTGCTGACCCGAGCGGAGATCTCCCTGCACACCACATGAAGGGCCGGGATCTAAACCCAGCTGAGTTAACAAAGATCCCAGTCCCTTCCTCAGACTGCAGCTCTCTTTAAGTGGGAGAGGATCAAAACCTCAAGGCACAGTTACAGTGAACCACCACCTCTCCCAATCCATCACCCAAAGAAACTGGCACAGATTCTCCATCACGGGTTCCTGCGAGAAAACCCAACCTCAGCTCAGTGGAACTGCCGTTCCCTTCGTGGCACAGAGTTTGTACTATTTTATACAAGCAAGCAGATAATAATAAACTTGTATTTATTCAAAGCCTCAGCCTGAACAAGTCCACAAACAAGCTTTCGACAGCAGCAGGATGAGTTAAGAGCCCCTGGATTTGGCATTTGGTAACGGTACAAAACCCCTGCAGCCTGTTTGGAGAACACGTCTCACCTTTGTGGGACAGGAACACAACCAGCACTTAGGCAGCAGGGACAGAAAGGGCTTTGCAGCAATGCACAATCACCAAGATACCACATCTGGGGAAAAAATTTGCTTCATATTCTCTTCTGTGAGAATCACACCATTACAAACGGAGGTGAAGCAACACTAAACTGATTTCCATCCCCCCCTTCTTCCAAAGGAGAGCCCCACATATTTGCAGACAAGTATGCACACGTCCCCTGGATATTCTCAGCCCCCAAAGATTCCAGGCTGACTTGCCTGGCTTGCTCTGGGCCACTTGGCACGTGATAGCAGCCACGCACATTTGGCAGAGACATTTTTAGAAACCTCCAAGCTATGAATTCACCTTTCCATTTTGGTAAAGTCAGTTATGTGGAAAGCATTTCAAAAGCACGACTTCAAACACAAACTTCATTTCTCCTTGATTCTTGGAGGGGAGGAGGGAATAACTAATATTATCCTCTTCATTTGTTTTCCCAGAATTATCCTGGAATATTTCTGTATTTGATAACACCACAATCAATAATAAAATAATTTTGAGTCAAATCAGGTCAGTCCCTCTCAGCAGAGTTCCAGTGTATTTTAAATTTCCAATTCTCCTCAGGTCCACGTTTATTGCAACCACTAAAAGGCAACTTTCCAAGGAAACACAGACCTAACTGAATGCTCTGGAAGTGACCTTCATGCTGCAAGTTTCAGGGATGTAATGGACACCTGGCAGGCACCCACTCCTGCCCACAGGCTTTCCACCGTGGCCGTGGGGGAACGGAGACCAGGATTGGACCTACACCCACAGCCCACCACAGCCAAATATCCAACAGCACTGCCCAGCTCCTGACACTCCAAAGGGCAACTTCCAGGCATTTTCCCCTTTTGCCACAGGTGCTCAGAAAAAGCAAATTGCTCTCAGTGGGTTGGGCTCCACAGCAGGACCTTACAGACAGCACAAACCTGGAAGTTCTAAACCCCTAAATGTGCTGAGGCACCAGAGCTGCCCCGTCCTCATCCCTAAGTGGCTCCAGCTGCCCAGCCAAACACCCACAGTCCCTGCAATGGCTGCAGCCCCCTTTGCCTGCAGGACACAGCTGATGAGCCACCACTCAGCTAATGAGCGGGAGTTCATTAGCTCACAGCTGCTTGATTGCTGCCAGCTGCCTGTCTCAGCCCCTGAACTCCACGGCAAGATTTCAGCCCTTTGTGGTTCCTCACTCCTTGTTTCAAAGGAAAAATACTTTTATACTGCAACTGTTTTGTGATAGTAAATCCCCCCTCCCCTTGCAGGAGGATACCTGGTACCTGCTGCATTTTGGGGAGGGATGGCCCAAGTAACAGGAGCACTCCTGTTGCTTTCACGTGTGCATGAGCCCTCCAGCACAGCCCTGAACACTTCTCCAGAGCCCTCCTTCTTTCTTCCTTCCCAAACGCTTTCTGCTCCTGCACTTCTGGAGTCCCTGGTCTCAGGAGGGCTCCAGCTCTTGGCCCCCAAGTCATGCCCAAGCCCAGAAATGCAGAGGCCATTCCCTTCTCACCATCCCTGATGGCTCTGCTGCACTTGTCAGGGCAGGCACCTTAGAAAATGCTACTTCCTTTCCAAAAAACCAGCACAGTACCATTTCTTACCCTTCACAACACAACCTCAGGCACACAACAGCAGGACCCCGAGACACAACATCCTGAATGCAAATATAAACCCTCTGCAGACACAGAAAAACCGCGCAGGCACAACTTCCCACATTTCCCTGGATCAGACAGCAAAGAGCCAGGCACAAGCACCTCCTCTTCCCACAGCGCTGCTCTCACTCATTTATCCAAAAAAATGAGAAATCAAGTCCTACCTTTGCAGCAGGAGCAGGATCTGTGTGCAAGGAGCAGGGCAGGCACCAAAGTGGACAGTGGAGGGTGGAGAGAGGATATTTGAGCACCACCCAGCCAGCCCCAGGTGGGCACCGTAAGGGCTGATTGGGGCACCCCGCCGTGCCAGGAGGGATCCAGGGAACCACCACCAGCTGGGCTCTGCTCCAGCACCCACCCACCGAGCCACGGCGGCTGCTGGGGCACCTCTTGAGGTGCCTCACCAAATCACCCTCCTCACCCCAAAGAGAAGTAACGTTTATCTCGCTGTCTCCGCTGATTATTTCCTTCCAGGTCTGGGGCCCATCAGGAGCCTGGATGATTCCTGGCTGCCTGTGAAAGGAAATTATTCAAGTACCAAGTGCTGCAGAGCAACCTGTTGCATCCTGGAATTTCTACTCTTCCCCTCTCCCAAAAAGTCCAGCTGTCCTTGCTATTTTTTCCCTAATTCCTTTGTCTCTAAGGACTCCAAATTGACAGTTGATGCAGGTAGGTTTATTTACGAAAAGATGGGATTTTTGAAGCAGAGTAATTTCTCTTATTCAAACCCAGAACGTGCACATTGTCAATTTATTTCATTCTTGGTGCAATTCTGTATCTCGGGAAAGGCTGTGAGGAAGAACTGCCCTGAAATACAAGGAATAAACAACATGGAAAACCACATCCACTCTGTCCAATCTGCCCGTTCCGGGGCCACAAAACAGGAGCAAAACCCCCCAACTTTCAAATGCCCAATTTGGCAGTAATTTCGCAAACATAAAGCATGAAGTGAAATGATATAAAGGAGGAAAAAGGCTTTCGATTTCAACAGATTGCCAAAGTAATTCTCATATCCATTGTGTGAATTAATGGTAACAAATGGGATTCCCATTTTTGCTTTGCTCAGAGCCCTCCCAAGACCAGTGGGACAGAGGCAGGCTGTGTTATGCTCCCAGAAAAACAATCCATAAGCAACCACTGCTGCTAAAGAAAAAAGCAGAATTCTTACACTGAAAGGCTCTTTCAAGCCATCAGACTTTGTTTTTAAACAAAACTCTGTTGACATGAATACAATAAATATTTTATTAATGGAATGTGTAAGTTTTTCTCTTCCATCCTTCCTCTTACTCCCAGCACCTTACACACAGATGGCAGAGCAGTTTCCAGTCCAAGCCAAGGACAAAACCTAAGTTCAAGGCAAAAAACCAGTGAGAGGTTGAAAGTTCAGGCTGGCACCTTCGAGTGCCCAGTCTCTCTAGTGTTTGATTCCCCAAAGCCAGGGGCAAATTGGCATTTCTTCTTCCCACAGCATGATCTAGTAAGCTCTTCTGAGGCCAGTCACAAGCTCTGTGGGGACAGCACAAATTCCTGCCTGCTCTAACGTTCCTCCAGCTGTTGCAGTATCCCTTTATGACTTCATTTAAAAGCCCCACCGTTATCAACCATCACTTTCTGATTACTTTTTTTAATAGTTCAGTGATTGTTTGAATTCTACAAAAATGGGAAGAGTCTCTTTTTCAGGATATAGAGCACTGTGGCCAGGAAGAGGGCAAGGGCCAGGAAGATGAGCAGCCTGTCCGTCAGCTCCCGGCGGTTGTACTTGGTGATCAGCTTCCTGCCCAGCTGGATCGTCCCAGACATGGACTTGAATTCCTCATTTGCTTCCAGGATGGTTCGGGAAGAATTGGCTGAAATTAAAGGGGAACAAAAAAAAATTTACATCGGCAGGTCGTGCTTCAAAAACACGCAGCAAAGTGTGTAAGGATGAGATGTTTGGCAGCACAGAGAACACCCGAGGGATCCTTCTGGGTCAGGCTGAGTTGTGGGTGAGACAGACACAGGGAGTTCTCACAGCTCAGGGGTGCTGATGTGCTGAGGAGAAGTGCAACGCGAAATAAGAGCACTGAAAAGCTTGCAGATCGTACTAAAGTTCCTGGATTTTGAATTTTTGGGTTAGCAGGTCAAATCTAGTTCAGGTTTTTCAGTCAGCGCTGCTGGAAGCAGGGTGGAATAGGAATGGTGCTAGAGAGAGAAGTGACCAGCAGCAGCAGGACAGGGCAATATTTGAATATATTAATTGCACCACTAAAACTGTTCCCCCAAGCCCCAGCAGTAAATCAGTGTGACTCAAATGGGCTTGCAGAATTTTTCAGCTCAAATAGTTTTTAACAGTCATTTTTGACACACACAGCAGTTTTTTGCCTAATAAAAATGAGAAGGGTCAACCAGAAGTGTGTGGATTAGTCTCAAGCTGTCTTTCTTTGTGAGAAAACAAACGCACGCCCCAAACTTCTCAGCCTTGCTCCTTTCAAATTGCTAAACGAAAGCAAAAGCCCTGGAATCCCCATTTTCCTGCTTTACAGAAAGCACAGCCTGTAGGAAGTGCATCACCCTACACCACCCTGGTTGCTCACAGAAAGGTCAAATCCAGCATTGTGTGGTTCACAAAAAAACCCCAGAGTAGAAGTAGATCTGTAGTATTTTGCAAAACATTTTGTCCCATCCCATTTCAAGAGGCATTTTGATGCAAGTGAAAACAGAGAACTTGTTTCCCAGAGTTAATGACAAAGCAAAACTTCCCTGCTCCATAGCCTCACACATTCCCTAGATGCTAGGCAAGGACTTGCTCAGAAAACAGGGATTCCCACTACTCACTCAGAATTTGCAGCTGGGTTTTGTAAATGACCTTTGGTAGTCTTTCCCTTGATGAATTCCAAGTGCTGTTCATTCAGAAGGAGGGTGAAAAAGAGCCTGCCAAACTGTCTTTTTAATGGGAGAAGGAACATGCTACTTCTGCAGCAACAAACTGTGCCCAGCTGCCACCCTCAGATGGGGCAGAAAGCGAGGAGGACAAACTTGGGTTATTTATCCTTGTCTTTAAAGGTCCCTCTCCTGCCCAAAAGCACAGCTAGGAAGAGGCCCAGGCAGCAACTTCTAAATGCTCCATGAATCACCAGTTCTGACAGGTCACTTGATTTATTGTTCTAGGAGTAGAAGCCAAGGAACTGGGTGAAATCTTGGTTTCACAGCCCCTGATGCTCTGCTGACAGAGCAAGTGACCTCGGGTTCAAGGCACTTGATCTCGGTGTCTCAGCCATCCCAGCTGCAGCCTGGCTGGAAGCAGCTTTCCAGACACTCCTTCCTCTGTGTAGGGACTTGTATCCACGCTTTTGTTTCCTCTGCCATTCCCAAACCCATGCCAGGACAGTGGCACAGAGTAACACCAAACACACTCCGGGCACTGTGTGAGCTAACCTTGCTTTTACAACTGCACTTACGTGAAACTAAACCTCATCCTGACCCCTCTTCCTTCTCATGATCATGAAACAGAAACTCCAACAAACACGAACTCCACTAGGATTTCCTGTTTATGTCCAGCTGTTACAGGAGTTCTGCTGGCCAGTCCTTTAATCATCATTGGAGCACATTCTCCCACTCTGCTCCTCTCCCCATGCTGACAGAACTGACCAGAGGTGCTTCCATCACCCCATCCATGCCCAAATTCCAGCTGTACCTAAGGTCTGCACGGTCTCCTCGCTCTGCTGCACCTGCTGGGACATCATCCTGCTGATGCTCATCAGACTCTCCGTGATGTTGCTCGCACTCTCTGCCAGACTTTCCTTTGTGGTCTTCCTGGAAAGGGAAAAAAGCAAAGCAGGAAGGGGTAAAATTACTTTCTTGGGTACTTCGGGAAAATGCTGCTGATAGGGAGGTTAGAACAGAGCTTGGCACTAAACATCTCTCCAGTGTACAAAAGACACAGCTGGTTTTCACTGCACGGGAAATGCAGATTATCTTCACTAAACAATTAAAAGAAATCACAAAATATGGAAGTCCTGAGCCCAAACAACAGCCAATGGCTCAACATCTCACAGAGGCCCACAATTCACCACTTGTTCACCCCGGACTGTGTAACTCCACGGGCTGCTATGGGAGCACCAACACAAACCCACTTTAGCATCCTGAGTATCCCAGTTGTTGCTTTCAATACACAGCCTGCACACACTTACATCCAGTTCTGCACGTGAAAACAGCTGGGATAATGATCTACTACTTGTTTAGAATCTATCTGGAATTATTGTAAAGGACAATATGTAAAGCTACGAATGTTGATTTATCCCCTTTTCTGCTTAGATGTGCCAATGCCAAGAAAACCTGAATTTATCACAATGCTTAACATTTCAAACCTCCACAAAAGGGAAATGCACTCATAAAAGAAAAGCTACACTCCAGATATAATGAAATAACTTAAAAATATCATGCCACTTCCATTTAGAACTAGTGAATATAGGAGACACTGCTTAAATCCCACAGTACTGTGGGACAGTCCCATACCTCTGTCTTAAGATGTCTCTTCCCTGCAGCAGCTGATCTTTCTCAGAGTTGTCAATAGCAATTTTGCAGGCCAGATTTGCCTTTCTCCAGGCTGCCTGGTTGCTGAAATCACAAAGCAGAGTGTTGTAACGTGATGGTAACACCTTGCAAGCACAGACAATTTTCACAAAGCAGCCACCACTGTAACTGGGCACCCCTGATAGATGCAAGGACCCTCAGAATCTCAGGATCGTTTGGGCTGGAAAATATTTCCAAGATCATCGAGTCCAACCTGAGCCCAATCCCCACCTTGTCCCCAGCCCAGAGCACTGAGTGCCACCTCCAGCCCTTCCTTGGACACCTCCAGGGACGGGCACTCCAAACCTCCCTGGGCAGCCCCTGCCAAGGCCTGAGCGCCCTTTCCATGGGGAAATTCCTGCTGGTGTCCAACCTGAGCCTCCCCTGGTCCAGCCTGAGGCCGTTCCCTCTCCTCCTGTCCCTGTTCCCTGGGAGCAGAGCCCGACCCCCCCGGCTGCCCCCTCCTGTCAGGGACTTGTGCAGAGCCACAAGGGCCCCCCTGAGCCTCCTTTTCTCCAGGCTGAGCCCCTTTCCCAGCTCCCTCAGGCGCTCACTTTCTCTGTATTACTACACACAATAACAACACTCTATCCTGACACTGCTCAGTGTAGCATTTATGAAGCAAGGGAAGAAGAAAACTGTGCCAGCTGTCAAACAACAGACTCCTAGGCCACCTTCTTTGAGCTCAAGTGCTCAAAGGGACAGACCAGAGTGAGGAAGTCAGGACAGGAGAAGGGAGTCGTACCCTTTCCGGCCCTGACCCCTTGGTCTGGGGCAAAACACGTGTCAGTGTCCGTACTGGCAAACCAGACCCTGAGAGACTCTGCACCAAACTCAGCCCATCTCCGGTTACAGGCGAACAGCACCAGCTGCCAGACCCACCTGAGCATCTGCTTCTTGTGGTTCTCCACCTCCCGCAGCAAGGCTTGTTTCTCCGACTCCTTGTCCTGCTCCTTCGCCATCTCCTCCAGGTCCTTTGGCGGAGAGCACAAACACCAGAACCTCACCAACCACCCGCAACTCGCACAGCCC
>VXAZ01004433.1:358262-397780 GCA_013399875.1 Gymnorhina tibicen | reverse complement strand
TCCCCTGGCCCAGCCTGAGGCCGTTCCCTCTCCTCCTGTCCCTGTTCCCTGGGAGCAGAGCCCGACTCCCCCCAGCTGCCAGGGAGTTGTGCAGAGCCAGGAGCTCCCACTGGAGAAGCTCCGGGTTTACATCCAAGAGCCTCCTTGGGCTTCTGGACAGGCGAGGCTGACACTGGTTGTGAGCTGGGTGGGGGGACACAAAGCCCCTTCTGTACCCCTAAAATGAGAGGCAGGGCAGTGACCCTTTGCTTTTCCCACAAACCCTTTCCACGGTGCTGTGTCCTTTCCCTCCTGATCTCGGACCCTTTGGACAAAGGTGCTGGAGACCATTCCCGCAGGCACTGCAGGGAGCCACAGTTTCTCCAGGCACTGATCCCGGTTCTCCAGATGCTTCCACACCGACCCAGCAGTGCTGTGAGGCAGCTCTGAGCGTGAGGAAGGAAAAACCAGATATTTCCTTACCTACCTCCCATCCCTTCCAAAGGAAACTTCCTGGAAATACCAGGAGACCGAGGGCACATCAAACGAGCAGGTGTTATTCACGATCACTCCACGCACACAGTGATTCGAGACGATATTTCCTCCACAATTTTTATTTTAAATTACAAAGGATGTTGCATACATTGATGAATCTGTATCTGAATAGAAGTGCTAGGGATCAAGGGTGACAGAGTAAACAAAGTCAATAGTTTAATTGTGCCTCTTTTCAAAAAAATAAAACTGCACAACTATTAACCAACATTTAACATTGCAACTCTTAACAGATCATGCTTTGAACAAGGTAAATTTATTTTCTAACAGAGACAAGACTTTCAGTAAGTTTTTCTGAGCTCCAGTTGGAAGTTGATTATAGATATCAAGGACAGCATTACAATCATGACCCCAAGCATAGGTGGAACAGGATGCCATGTTTTGTTTAAAATGCCTATTTTTTTTTTTGCATCTGCATGTGCCATCAGCCTTAAGAATTCACCGAACCACAAATACTGAGCAAAAAGTTTTCCTTGGACGTAATATTCCGGGAGGATAAGATGGTTCCGATCCGAATGTACAAATATCCATCAGTATAAGAGAGATTAAAATTAAGTTTTTTTACTCGGTTCTGTTTCCTAATCAGAAGGTTTTGATAGGGTGGGATGTGCTTTTGCCAATACCAAATCCAATCCAGAAGTTTTCCTTACAGGAGCTAGTGAAGTCATCCAAATTTGACTTAAAAAGATACCCAGCTACAAAATATTTTAAACTCCAGAAAAACTCTGAACAACGATGTTATCTAAAAAGTTTGGAGTTCTATTTCTTTTATGGGGGAAACAAAAAAAATGCAAGTGTGGCTTAAAAGAGCTCTGATTCCCCTTTTAGCTCATGAGAAGGACAATAAATGCAGAGTCAGTACTTGCTCCCGTGGAAGTTCATGGATGTCTAAGAGGCTGAGGATTGTAATTCAGAGTGCACACACGCCTCCTAGAAGCACTGGGGGGAAAACATGGCATATTGTGAAATGTAAGTCGTAGAAAGATAGAGATTTTTGTTTGCTGCGAAGAAGGTACAGTCTAAAAGTGCCATCTTTGATTAATGACATCGAAGAATCCCAATTTACACTGGGAGATATTCAAGAGTGGTGTTTTCTCAACAGACTAATGCCCTTAATACAGTTACAAGAAGGATCAGTCACCGAGGCAGCAACTGTTTGAAATGTACTTCACACGATCCCTGGGGTAAACAAAATAAACCTCAGCTGTGTGCAAGGCTGTGTCAACAAGCCAAGACCACATCTAGCAGCACACTTCACTAGGTGATTCCAACTGAAGCCTCCAACTTCAAAAGAAAAGAAAATCATGATCAGATGCACTCTTGAAACTCAGGTCTCAAGGCCAAATACAGATCCTGACATTCACGGTCCAGAACTGGGTTGTGCCTCAGCAGAATTTCAGGAAGACGAGCAAGCACAGAACTGCATTTGCTATTTCTGCTGGAGGCAGCTTGGATACAACCCTTGGAAATTCTCCTGATAAAACCTTTTAGAGCTTTAAAAAAAAAAAAAAATAGCTATGTTTAAATGATTTATGGAAAAGAAAAGCACATCCAGTCATTATAGTTTGTGAATAAGCTAACTTTCATTAATGAAGGCAAATATTAGGGGGGTGTCTTTTAAAAATAAATTTTAAACAGACACTTCTGTCTTTCCAAAGTGTCTGTTTGCTTTTAGGCTAGTTAAAAGACCCTTCATCCATTTTAGGTTGGTTTTTTGTTTGTTTGTTTGCTTTTTTAAAAAACCCCAACTTTTCCCTGGCCCTTTTAGTATGTTAAAAAGTCAGTCTATAAATTAGGAACTGAACACAGCTGAGCCTGACTCTCACATCAGCTTTACAGCAATGCAACTTTATTAAATCACAATGATTTCAACTGGTATGGTAAGAAAATCCAGCCCATCCACACGTAAACATAGCTTTAGTAGTAAGTCTCTCTCATCCCAAAAAAACAAAAAGTACTCACCAAGTATCAGTAAATGTGTTCAATAAACCATAAAAGGAAGCGTTAGCAAAAGGGGTTTCGGGCTAAAAAACACCCTTCAGGAGCACCCCCGCGTTTTGCAAGGCCATTCAAAAACTGGTCTTCCATATAAATACAAAAGGGACTACTGAGAGAAACTGAAATCAGACCTATCCGCACTCGCTTCAGGACGCTTTAGTCAGCTCTGACTCCATCTCAGAAGCTTTGACGAGTTCAGAGGGAATGAAAAACATTTAGTTCTAGATGTACAAGTAAGGCACAATATAAAGCCACATCATCACCTGTCATGAAGGGAGGGGGGGAGGACGAGGGTCATACATGGTACAGCAGAACAAGCAGCCCATCGATTCCAAGTGTGGCACCTACGTTCAGACTGACGAGATCTCGACAAGAGCAGTTATGACAGCATGCTTTTAATATGGAAACAAATCCTAGAGAATCCAGTGTATCAGAAAAAGGAAGAGCTTCTGTTTGTATTAAATCAAAAAATATATCATTGTTTTTGGATATAGGATTAAAAGTGAATATTCACAATGCCTACACTCAAAAACAAACAAAAAAAACCCAGGACTTCGTTAAGATCCACATACTATGTATGAACACTGAAAATCTTTAGAAAATGGTCTTCTCTAAAGATCACCCAAAAACGCATGCCACAATTGCCAAAAAACAGAACATGTACATTTGTTGGTTTTTATACCCTTATAAGATTTTTGTTTGTGATAAGTATACACTAAATGTATATATTTTAATGACACTAGAGGAAGCAGATTGTTACTGGCATTAAAGTACAACCATTTCTAGACGGTTTAAATGCCACAGAGTCCCCTGGTTAAAATGTAAAGCTGCACAGCTTGCCTATGTCACCTTTATGATAAAGTTAAACCAGCAAAAGGTCTTATCTTTACTCTACATTTTACTGCCAGGTTTTATTTATCTCAAGTATCGCTGCAGCATTCTGACCAGCCCAGAGTTAGCAGCAAGTGGCAGGAATCATATAAAACGCAGTTTCTTTTTTTTTTTTTCTTTTTTTTCCTCTTTTTTTTTTTTAAACAAAGTGCTTTTCTAAGATATACATACATATAAATAGTTACAAAATAAAGTGTCAACATTAAAAAGCTCAACTATTTCAAAGCTTTAACTTAAAATAATACATAGGAAACACTGAAATGCGAGGGTATGGAACTCACTAAAGATTCAAAGTCTACTTTGAAATGCGAGACCAAAATCATAGTCTGGTTTTCAGACAAAAATAAAAAGCTATAAAGTTGTGTGTTGCCCAGGATTCCAGGGCAGTACAAAAAGGGGGCTTTTAAATACCTTGTCAGTTGAATTTGTCACAGAAGTTTTTACCTGATTTGCAACTGCTCTCTCTCAGGGTTCAGAGATGCTGCCTTGCCCGCAGGGTTCGGATGGAGCACAGGGACCGCCCGCGGGGAAGGGACAAGCTCTGCGTGCCAGCCCTGCTCAGACACGGCCTGCACCTCACAGGACACATTCTCTGTCGGGGTTTTAGGGGCCCTGGGCAGCTCCACAAGAACAAGAGGAATACACCAGACCCACCGTGGAAAGCAGCAGCCAACTCTCACCTCACCCGAACAACAACAACACAAACGCCTCAAACGAAAACACCCACATTCCACTCAGATTTCTGCAAGTCTTAAGTGGATTTACAAAGTTTTGCCTAAATTGCCCTGGGTATTTGTTCAGTCTCTTGTAGGAAAGACTTTCTGTACAGCTCAGTAGTGGTATTTTGGCCTCCTCCTCCCTTTTGAGTCTTCCAAAATATTTAGGTACGAGAAAGCTGTGAGTGTGGCAGGGCCACCACCTTCACCAGCCACTCTTCCTGCACTGTTACCAATTCAGGCTTTTTTCTCTTATAGTACAAGCTTGGATATAAAAATAATCTACTTATAAACAAAAAGGAATCACAGTACAAACAAACTTAGACAAACTAGAAATGAAGTGGAGAAATTCCCCAAAGGGAGTGGGGAGAAAGCCTTCATGGACTTTTGCATTTTTTTTTTCAGCAGCTACATTTGAAAATATTTGGTATTTCTATTTTCAGTAAACAGTGTTTTGTCATCTTTAAATAGGGAGAGAAAGAACAGGGAGGAAAAGGGGGGGTCCATGAAACCAGAGAATGATCTTGCCTTGAGATAAAGGACTTTCTCATCAAAGGCTAAAGCTTTTAATCTGTACGTTAACACTGACTACAAAGCCAACTCTTATTAGCAGAAGAGCAAATAAGAACTTTGTGTTAATATTCCTCAATCATAGAAACTACTGAATTAACAAGAATAAGTCACATATAAGTCTGAAGAAGCTAGTTTCGAAATACCTGTACAAAAATATAAAAGTCTATAAATTTTTTTTGTTTTGTTTTGTTTGAAGCCTGTGTTGATCCTTGGAAACATCACATGCATAATAATACATCAACTGGAAAAGTGGCAACTAAGGAATTAGATATTTGTAGCTCTTTTTTTTCCTCTTTACATATATACACGTTACAATAAAAATAATTTTATTTTGGTTGTTTGGTGGAAGTATACTACAACAAGCTAAATACTTTTTTTTTTCTTTTAAATTCTCAAAGTCGAAAACTATTTTACCAATAGCTTACTAAAATCCAAATATATTAAAATCTCCTACAGTAAGTGCAGAGAAAAAAGATTTAAAGACTCCAAGACGGCCACCAACTTATCTACCATGGAAGCGAACTACAAGAACAGCAAAATAATATTGTTATGTATGAATGCTCCTTCTGTAGATAATTGGACCCAAACAAAAAAATTCACAGTTCAGTAAGATCCCTAACCCTGACCTTTAATTTTTTTTCTTTTTTTCTTTTGTTTTTACATTCAGTACAGTATCATATAAGCTGTGCAAAACTTTACTTAGACTGGCAGTTCGCCATATCAGTTGCATTTGTCTTTGGTACAAAAATAAACAATCGCATTAATGTGCAAGTATTTGTTTTCTTCCGGCCAAAGTACCGAAATTGAGTTTTCTAGAGCCATCTTTTATACAATACATAGACTCTGTGGCATATATCTACATTTTCAACATATTCCTATATACATTCAAAAATTTTTAAGAGCTGGAACAAATACATTAAAACCTAAAATCTCACCATCTATACAGCTTGGTTTTGCCCCTCAGGGTTTTCTTCATACAAAACTTTACCAGCTTATACTGATAGCTCTCCTCACAAAATACAAGGCACAAAGAATATACTTTTTTTTTCTCTTGCTTGCACAGACATTTAAATACTCTATTAAGCTCAGAAAATTAAAGTCTTATATGGCACACTAGCTCTAATGCTGCGTGTGCTATGTACAAGTTAATGGTTGCAAAGAAAGCTTACTGGTTTTTTTTAAGAACAAGAAAAGAAAATCCAATTATTTAAAAAAAAAAAAAAAAGAACAGAAAACTCCCTACATCGACAGCTTCACCAAAAAAATGCTTCCTCTTACTTCACTTGGACCATAAACCTGTCACAATGTCTGGCAAACGCTAAAAATTTTCACTAGCAAACTCATGTTTTTGCTTCTAAAACAAAAGTGATATATTCTGGTCCTAGATCATCTGAAAGAGAACTCTCATTTCTACCCTTCAGCTTAAAGCAGCTTTGAAACTATCCGGTTTATGGTCCAAAAATGCTCTGCAGCATTTTATACCACGCTGTGATTTGTTTTCCTACACTGTTACTTGAAACCAATGGAACCTAGTGGTGAGTGTTTACAGAATGCTAAGCTGACATGCAGACCAGAATGCCATTTACAACGAGGAACTCGACAGCACAGCTGGAACCTGACCCGGGAGCAGCTCAAGTCCTGCCCTAAACTTTTGCCATGGGTATTCGGAGCCCCACGAGGCCGCCGGTGGGGTCTCCCTCTGCCGTCTTCTCCAGGACTTGGTTCACGAACTCCGACGTCTGCCCGGCTACAGGAAGTCCTGAAAGGGGAGGGGAGAGAAGCTGCTCTCAGGCCACTGCTCATGGCACATTCCTACGGGTGACACAGAGCCAGGGGACGCTTCGGTTGGGACGACTGAAATCAGGAAAGGGTTCATTCTTTCCTCTGTTTCAGAAATTGTTTGCGGTCGAATGTAGTGAGATCAGAGGGATGGAGCAATCCCAGCTCTGCTGGGAGGAAAGGCTGGGAGAGCTGGGATTGTTCAGCCTGGAGAGGAGAAGCTTTGGGGTGACCTCACTGTGGCCTTGCAGTGCTTGAAGGAGCCAACAAGACGGAGAGAGACTTTTTACAAGGGCCTGAAGTGACAGGACAAGGGGGAATGGCTTCACACTGCCAGAGCAGGGTTAGATGGGATATTGGGAAGAAATCCTTCCCTGTGAAGGTGGGGAGGCCCTGGCACAGGGTGCCCAGAGAAGCTCTGGCTGTCCCTGGATCCCTGGAAGTGTCCAAGGCCAGGCTGGACAGGGCTTGGAGCAACCTGGGCTAGTGGAGGTGTCCCTGGTGGAATGAGATGAGCTTTGAGGTCCCTTCCAACTCAGGGCATTTATGATTCTACACCTTCATGGCAAATACACGAAGTTCACTGCTTACCAAGAGTGTCTTTAATAAGTATGTTCAACTTTTGTTCCATGTTGATTCCTCTGTCATCTTTAGGTACCTGCACCCGATTAACTATTTCTTGTTTAATGGAGTTGATGACAAAGAGTAAATTATCTGCAAAGAAAAACAAAGGATTAGTTTTACAGCACATTTCCCCGGGAAGAGATTCACAGTTACCCACACACAGCTATCTGTAAGTGCCAAAGGTGTCACATCACACGTACTATAAAATTAAATGTAATACTTTACATCAAATATTACCAATGTTTTCAGTAATATTTTCAGCACATGCACACATTCACAGAATTTACATCTGCAAAGTAGCTCAACATTGCAGGTAACCCAATTTACATTCACTTTGGCCAATGGACTGGTTTTGTACCAACAGAATTGCTGGGTTTGTACCAACTCTTTTCTCTATGAGCCAGGTTAGATCACGGTGCAAAACACAGACTTATCCAAACAAAAGAAAAATTAAGATGTGAAGAGTTGTATTTACCATATTCCGTGTTGAGACCCCAGAGTTTTACTTTATTGGCTTCATACTGGGCTTTCTTTTTTAGTCTACAAGCCCTACAGCAAGAAGAGGGGATAAATTAGAACACTACCAGAAATTCCAGAGTAGTAAGAGCCACGTGAACGCATCAACCAATCCTCCCAGAGCTGTGATGCACAAACTCCTCCATCCTCACCTTCACTGAAAACACTCTGCTGCCTGCATCTGCTCACATTTGACCCTTGTGGGTTTTATCACTGTGCCAGCTGTTTGCCCCACAGCTAAGGAAGCCAATTCCAGTGGAAACACATCCTTATCTAGGGGACAGGCAAACCACAGCTCCCGAGGTGCCAGCTGCCCTGCTTTTAATAAACTGGCAATTCCCATTTGAGAAGCTGCAACTCCCGTTGCAGGAGCTGCCACATGGAGCAGGATTTAGAAATTATTTAGATCAGTTGTAGCAACCCAAATCCACTCGTCCCTGCAGCTTTACCCAGTGCATACCTGGAAGCCAGCTTGTTCTTTTCTTTCCTTGACCTGGGTCTGGCAGTTAAGGGAAGTTCACTGACGGGTGTCAGGTCACTGATCACCTTATTCAGCTTCCTCAGCTCGTTTCCAATCTGGAGGAGTTTTCTGGGGTTGGGAGTCAGATCTTCTACATCAGTCCTCCGTGACTTCTTTGCTGCATATTTTCCTGTTTTAAATATGCAGAAAAATGGGTTGGGAAGTGACACAATTCCTACACAAACCTGTGAGAAAACACTCTTAAATAGGCATTTTTTGGGTGTAGTTTAAGTTCCTTTGTTCGTGAGAGGAGAATGGGCCGGAATCAGGTGATCCCTGTGGCCTCTCACAATAGAAAGAGCATTTCCAGACAAAGAGCTTTGTACAATTCATATTCTATCCAGATCAGATAAGAGCAAATACTGCTGGCCAGGCCACTGGATGTGACAGAGAGCATACACACAACTGTGCTGAAAAATGTATGTCACAAGTTCAAACCCCCTTGTTTTGCTCCAGCTGTAAACTTGGTAACTCCTATTCAGCCAAAACATCCTCCTGCACACTCAAGTGGATTAAATTCCTAAATAATCTTATTGCTAAAGTTCTGTACTAAGAAAGAGTGCTGAGGCCTGGTACTGAAACAATCTTCAGTGATGCCAAGATGAAATGATCCACATAAAGGCCAGTTAACCCCTTTTATTATATGGATTTGAAGCTCTTTAAGGCCTTTAAGTGTCCAAGTGTCTGGTGGGACTGAGTCCTCAAGGTGTGTTTGGTTATTTGTTGTTTAACAACAAATATAAAATAATGGAATCACAGAATGGTTTGGATTGGCAGGGTCCCTAAACTCATCTTTTTCTACCCCCTGCCATGGGCAGGGACACCTTCCACTAAACCAGGTTGCTCCATCACGAGCAAAAGCAGTGATAAGGACTTTAGGTACTGATATTTCACTACAGGATAAAGAAGCTTTTAAAAACTAAGGAGATTTAAAGAAAAAAAAAAAAGCTTCCTTCCCTGAATAAATCTGCAAGTAACAATAAAAAAAATAAATCTTTTGATTTAAGAGAAGGCCAATTGCCATGTTAAAAGCAGTAATTTTCAACTCTAAGGGAACATTAACCTTACAGCCAGGGAAGTTGGTTTAAATTGCTCCTTCAAAGCCAAAATCAAATGAAGCAGCCTAAAAGAGGTTCTGTGACAAGAAAACAAAAATACCCCTAAGAGTGGTTTGTTTTGGGTGATGTTAGTCGTGTTTGTGGTGCAGTAATTGCTCACTGGGAATAAATCACAGTTATTAGAGCAACTGGTTTAAGTTTCTAAGAGGGCATCTTAAGGAAATAGTTTATTCCCAGAGGAGTAACTGCTTCACTGTGCTGCTTTCACAGGGGGAAAACAAGGAGGGAGCAGCAGAGAGACACAGTTGTGCCTTAGAGCTTGTCCTCAGTTCATACCACAGTGCCCCTGAACTTGGCATCCCAGAGCCCTCCCAGCCTCCTGCTAACACAGGCAGCACTGACAGGAGCAGCCACGAGGAGCAAACATCAGTCAAGCCACCCATCCAATATTTACAGTATCGCACTGAGAAAGCTTTGAACTCTCGGGGTTTCCACTGAGAGCCCTTGGAAGTCACAATTCTCAATTCATCCACACTCCTCTGGAAGAAACCACACTGAAAGTCCCTACTGTGTGTTCACCGTGCCTCCCCTGGGCACTGCAGAACCCTGGTAACTGAGCAACAGACTTACAGTGTTTGAATTTCCACGGCCAAAACACAACTTCCCAGCACTTGCAAGGAGGGGAATTTGGCTACCGAAGGTGTCACAAGGAGAAGGCTGTCATTTGTGACCAGGACTCTCTCTTACCATGATGGAGCCCATTCTTCTGGTACATGTTGCTGGGCAGCGTGTCCCGGCTCCACTCGGATGGCCTCAGCATCCTCTCCTGCTGGGCTGGCGTCAGCTGCTCGCTGTACTCCCAGAAGTATCTTCGCTTGCCTCTTTTCCGAGAGGATATTGCAGTCATTTCTTTCAAATCCTCCACAGAATCGTTCTCATACCCTGAAAGGATGCAGGGGGTTGTTTATATGCCGGTGACAGAATTGTTTTAGCAGCGGACTGAGTACTTGAGTTAAGAGCAAAACCACAGACAGATCTGTTTTGCATTATCTAACAGACTTGGTTCCAGCATCAACTGCTCCTGGGTACTTGCCTTAAACCCAGGGATAGACACTGAGCCACTGATGGGGCTTCATCAGTTGAAAAAAACCAAATTATTTATGCATTGTCCTTTTGTGTTGTCTGACCCCCTAAGCTGTAGTCCCCCCCAGTCCCAGCAGTGCCAAGTACAGAGAGCAGACGTCGGACAGCGTTCTCCCACCCTGACAACTTTCTCCATGAATTGGCAGGAGCACAATCCTAACTCGCCTCCACATTTGACAAAAAGCATGGAAAGAGAGGCAGATAATAAAGATGGATTAGCAAAAGACAGTAAAGAAAAAATTATTCAATTACAGAATACTCTGAGTTGGAAGAGACCCACAGGATCGAGTCCAACTCCTGCTGTTCCTTGAGTCCAAAGACCTTCAGGGAATAAATCCAACCACTGGAGAAAGGGGCTCTGTTATCAGGACAGTGACCAAAGGACCATCCAAGCTGAAGGGATCTGGACACCCACTGTTCAACCTCTTCCTCCTCATTACTGGGATGAAGAGAAATGATCCTCTGTACAATATTTTAGAGGTGAATTAAGATGCACTTGCTATGATGAACTGCTCATAAAGGACATGGAAACTGTAATGCCACTGTCCACATCACAGAAATACTTCACCCTCACTATGTAAACACCAACCACGTCTGAGGTTTTCAAGCCCCAGATATGCTTTAGAAAATAAAGATAACCTATATTAAGAAAAAAAAAAATCTCAAACCACTGCACTGCCTTTTGTATAAAATGCTAAATAATAGTTTACATTTACTTAAAAAAGGAGCATTTCTAAACATCATGTGCTCTGATGGAGCTTAAGGAAAAGCCACCCATGTATGGACTGCAGGCTTAGCAAGCCTTGACCCCACATGCTTCAGCTCGGCTTCATCTTCCACCAGCACAAAGAACACTTTCTTCCTTTTAAAACAGTCCATTCAATTAGTCTGTTTGCACTTGAAAAACCAGCTGAAAGAGGAAAAACAAACTTTCTTGCTTTGGTCTGACTCTCACATCATAACCCAAAGCACGAATAGAAGTCAGGTATGCAGAAGGATGGAATCCATCCTGAAGTTCTGTTTCTCATCATTTCATAAACTCATTTACTTTGATTCTCTGGTTTATTGGAAAGACAGGATTTTAAAGGCAAACCAAACAATGAAACATGCTTTATAAAACATGTGTTGTATAGCCAAAATTATTGACAATTTACATAAAATACAGTTTCAAATACCATAAATATTTGTAACTGTAGCTCCATTTTACTCAAATGCTGCCTGACAGAAGTATCAAAATACTCTCAAAAAGGCCACTGACTTTCCACCTAAAAAACAAGCTATGTGATTCATTACATAGAAATATATAAATTGAGCCCATCTGCGTGATAACACAGAATTAATCCAAACCAATGAAAACAAATCTCTGTGAGAGCTGAAGTGTACAAATGTTCAGTGAGGTTAAAATCAGGACTTCCTGTTTGCTCATTCAAGCTGTAATTAAGTTAGCAACTTCAATTACATTGACTTAATACATCCTGCCTTGCAAGCCCAACGCTGACCTGCTACCATTATGAAGTTACATAAAATAATCCAGTGCAGGGTCCCAACCTAACACACCGACTTGTTTAGCTGCTCTGCACCGTGTTTATTCCTCTCCCTTAATTCCTCCTCTCAGCAAAGATCGCACAGCAGGGCAGGCTTCTGAGAAATCTGAAAGGGTTCTTGTGTTTAACTTTGAAGCCCTTCACAAGCCCCTCCTCAAAGCCTTTCTTCACATCCCTCGCCGTGGTTTCGGGTTTAAATTCGCCAGGGTTAAATGAAGTAGAACAGGGAACAGCGTGCACATGACTGCTGCATCTCACCAGGTGAAACCCAAAAATAGCCCCGCTGAAACAAACCCAGAGAACTCCTCCTCTCAGCCACTTCACCACACACACTTCTGGCAAATCGTTTCGAGTGGTTTTCCTCCAGCTGATGGTCCAGGTGCCCAGAGCTGATCTAATGCAGCTTCTGAAAACAATCTCTGTGTCTGTACGAGCACTTTTCCACTAATTTCTTCTCCAGTGCTACTGACAACTGAATAAATGGCTGCACTTCCCATTTCTGGAATCTCCTGAGTACTTGATGGCAGGAACAGTCATTTAAAAGTCTTTCTACTAAATGACATAGAAAAATATATTCAGTAATAGCAAAACCCCCCACATTTAAATGCTAGAAAAGGCCTGGGCTGGTAATTCCCATAACAAACTACCTTCGCAGGGGGCCAAAATTGCTAAATCTGTGTCATGGTGATAATAAAAACACTGTTGTCCAAACTTGCCTGAGAGCCAGTCACATTTTTAGCTATTTCTCCTTCACTATATCTAAATATTTCCTCAGATAACACTTGAAGAAAGCATCTCATTCACTCTAAAAACATACACGAAGAATAAGCAAAAGCAAATTATGTATAAAAAAACATCAGAGGGCCAGCAATAACTGGTAGATTTTTGTCCTTTCGGTAAATTATATCCTCACTCAAAATACCAACTGATTTTGCTTTCAGAGCTGTGGAAGGTTTCATTTTCCTGTGCTGTGCCTATTTTTAGATACTTTACCCATAGTATTTACCTTTAGAGGTAAAAAAGCAACACAAAGTACAAGAGTGACATAACTACAATACCTGGAGATGTTACTTTCTAAACCAGACAAAATAGATGATAAAATTTTTAATATCACCACGTTTGAGGTGAATGGCTTTAGGCTTCATTCATGGAAGGGTTTGGCAAGCTCGGATAAGCCCAGATCCTCAGTTACTGCTGCAGAATGTGGGCTGTTGGTCAGTAAAACGGTTAATTAATTAATTCCACCCACAGCATTTAACACAACCTCTCTTTTTCATGGATCCCAGGCTTCCAGTGCAACACATCCCCCATGGGCTGCAGAGCTGGAACAGCTGCTCAGGGCCCCAGAAAGCAGAGGGAGTTCACTCCAGAAGGGAGGAAGAGGCTTTAAAATGCTAATAAAAATGTGTTGTGTGCATGTGAAAGTAGCATAAAGGGCATAATGCTTAACGAGTTTAATGCCAACTCAGGAAATCTAATTAGAAAATAATTTCATCTGAGAGTTCATTATGACAAACACTGACAAGCTTGAGGGAAGCTGCTGTTCTCAACAAGGAAAAAATTCAGCTGCTTTATCCCCTCAAAGTTACATATTGCCAAATGTCTGAACATTTTAATTCTCACCCTCTACTACAAGGCATTTATAAGATGTGAATATTGTAATAATTTCTGAAATGAAATTAATACTTGGTTACAATCCTGTTGCTTTCCCTGCAGATTTTATTTTTATACAGTGTTGCTGCTTTGTTACCTTCTAGGTGAAGGTTAGTTCTTATTTCTGCTGTTAAAGCTCCATTTCTCCAGGAGGAGAGAGCAATTCAGTATCCTCTGAGGACCCACTAGGTGTTACTGCTGAAAACCACCAAGAAATGATTTTATTAGTTTCAGTGGCAGCCATTCTTTGGATTCTGTGGAAAAACTGTACCTGCAAGCAGGAGTTAAGTAATCATGAAATCATTTCACTCAGGATGTGATTTCATCCTGGCAGATCCAACTCTGGATAAATTCACGGCTACAAGAAGTGCTAGAAAGCTCTGCACATCCTACCAGAGAGCCACAAAAAAAGAAGGCCACACTTACAGGCAGCTGCTCTAACCTCAGGCTACAGCTGGGCTTCCTGTGTTCTCTATTATTATTATTTTTGTTGCACAACCTACAGTTCATGTAGTTTTTCACCAAACAGGGCAACAGAGACCTTGTATACTTTGAATTAATTGCATTTTGCAAAGCACGTAGAAAATCTGGGATGAAAGTTCACAACTTAAGATCAGTGCTGCTCATCTGTTAACTACCAAGAGTTCAAAAGCTTTCCTTCCCACTCAGAGGACAATTCCATCAACCTCCACGTTCCCAAAGCCCAACAATGCTGGTACCTGGTTCTGAGAAGGTATCGCTGATGTCATCGTCCTTATCGTCCTCGTAATCTTCCTCCTCATCATCGTTTTCAGACAGCTCGTGCTCGCTGCCAAATCCTTCATCGTGGTCCTCGTCTTCAATGTCATCCTCGTCCTCCTCCTCTTCCTCGGGATCTGCTTTGGCTGACTGTTCACCCAAAGCGTCTGTTACAAAAAGAGAATAATTGTGCTCTTCTTTCTTCTGCGAGGAGTCCGACACGGACGCGCTGGCGGAGAGACTGCTCTCCCCCACAGCCAGCCCCGGGCTCTCCTGGGGAGGGCTGAGGAGCAGCTCTTGAGTCTCTTTAAAAGGCAAAACAGGAGGTGTACTGTGCCCGTGGGGGGACTCGAGTCCTTTTCTCTCTTGCCTCTTTGCCACGGCCCCACAGTAGCAGGTGTTCTCCTTCGCCGCGTCCGCGTGCGCCTGGCTCAGCACGGGCCTGCCCTGCGGCAAGGGGTTGATCTTTACTTTCGCCTTTTTAACGTAGTCCTTACATTCAACGTGAATGTTCACCTTCTCGCTGCTGTACACGTTGGTCTTGGCCGTGATCTGTGTACTGGAAGCGGGCTGGCTGGCAGGCTTGCTGGCCTTCTGGGCACAGTCCGACAGCGCGGCCTCGGCCTGCACGTTCTTGGAGGAACAGACCGGCGCCGCTGCTCTGCTCGCGATTTTTTTGCCAGGTAACAAAGAATTTAAAGGGTTTTGTTTTACGCTAAAGAGCAAATCAGGGTAATAGAGTGAATCTGAGACGGGCTGGGAGTCCTCGCTGTTCAGCTGAGCCAGCGTGGGTGTTTTGCTTATCACCTCTTCATCCTGGTACGGGCTTGAAAAGTCATCAAGGCCCAGGTAATCCACCTCTTTCGTTCCCCAGATGTCACAGCTGGTTAATTTAGTGTACTTAGTTAGGTCTTCACAGTAGGTATCCCACTGCTCCCACTTGGAGGTGAAAGCAGCTTCTTTGTCCAGGATGTCCGTAAAAGACTCCAAGTTCTCAAGGTCTTTGCAGTCCTCCATGAAAAGCAAGTTGTCCCTGGAGCTTTGCTGATAGTCCATTTCTCTGTCCTGTGCACGATAAGAGAAGTTCAAGGTTAATACAAAAAAAAGTATCCATCATCTCTTTCCTCTACTTAATCTGGTATGGAGAGCTCAGTTCCAGTGAAGTGCGAGAGAGATCTCAGCTTTGAACTAAAAGCTTCTTTCGAGGGTCAGAATGAAGTTCAGCTTCTGTGCTTGAGCAACAGATCCTTCTGAAGACACCGCTCTTCCGATGACACCGTACCTCCCTGCTATGGCAAATTCATCTGCTCATCAGGAACTAAACCAGTACCGATATCCACGTGTTTAAAACATTAAAGACATCACAGGCATCTCTATAATCTAGGTCAATCTTTGCTGTGTGCTTAACAGAATATGCTTGAGTTTACCAGTTCCTGGAAAACCTCATTCTAACGTGACCGGTTAATGACCACGAGTGACCCTTCTCCTTTGATGCAGGGAGAAAATAAAAAAGGGAATGCTCATATAAGTACCTTGTGAGTCAACTTTTATTTTCCTTCCCCTGCATTCATAGCTTGGGTGAAGTAGAACATAGCAAGGACAAAATTCTTCCCTGGGAGGGTGGGGAGGCCCTGGCACAGGGTGCCCAGAGAAGCTGTGGCTGCCCCTGGATCCCTGAAGTGTCCAAGGCCAGGTTGGACGGGGCTTGGAGCAGCCTGGGATAGTGGAAGGTGTATTTGAGCCTGCCCCAAAGGCCAGTTTGAAGAAGTGCCTGCTGAGGAAGCATCACGTTTGCTGGACAAGCAGTCCAGCTCTTCCCTAATCAGCAGCCAGCAATAATGAATAACCTTCCAGCATTCTTGCACAAACACCCCTTTATTACTACAGCAACCTGGTGTTAGTCAAGGAGGGGAAATTCTGGACACACACAGGTGACCTACCAGTTCATACATGAAGTCTGGATCCGAGCTGCTCGCCAGGAGATCCGTGCTCATCAGAGTCTGCTCGGAAAACAGGTGGCTCCGAAAGGCATCCCCAAAAGGAGGGTCCATTCCACTCACACTGGGCTACAACACAATGGACACACGTGTCAAACATGAGACAAAAAGGCACCTTATCACCTTCAACAAACAGAAAGGTGTTTTGCTTATCACAGAATGACAGTTTCGGTCAAACAGAACGAGGATCACCACTTCCTCCTCGTCTCTGAAGGTTTTTACCTCCACAGATAAGCACATCGTTCCCCAGAGCCAGAGGATGCTTTAAGAGCAGCTGACAACATGCAGGAGCAATCAAAGGACACATTTTTATTCACCACAGAGCTTCGAGAGCATTCACTGCTCCTTCCTTCTTCCCTGTTGGTTTGAAAGTCTTGCATTTGCCAGGTTCTGGGATATGCTGGCATTTGTAGAGGATGAGGGCCAGTCCTGGCAAGATCTGGGAGTATCAGTAGGCAGAGTCTTCCCCCTGATACAAATCATTTTGTACTAAAGCAGTGTTGACTGTGTTTAGAGCCATTAGAACTCATAAAACTTCCATATGAAATTGTAAGGAAAACAAAATTCATGACAACTAAATCAAGAGTGTTACCTCTCTCTCAAGAACGAAGTGAAATTTGACAAAAAAAGCATTATGCAGGATGACTGGGCATGCAGGGAATGGGCAGCAAGGCCTTCTGCTACATTTAATTCCAGACCTCAATTTCTCTTCTAGACACTCTCACCCCGAGGGCTGGGAAGGGAGAAACACTGTGCTGCTGAAAGTCATTCAGTGTGCTGATGTGTGAATCACTGCAGTAATAAAAGGCTGTTCTGCTCTCCGGGCATCCTCCCTCACCAAGAGACAATTTGGCTGCAGCTTGAACAAAAACAGGACCAAGAGCAGCACCACAGCCTCCACCACAGACGCTACAGGGGCCCTACAAAATATACATCCTTTAATCTCTTATACATTCTCCCTGCTAGTGCTGGTCAAATTTGTTCTTAAACAGAGGCAAAATTATTTACAGAAGCGAATAAAATCCTAGCAGACTTACCTGAGGCATTTCCAAGCCCAGATTCCCCAAATCCAATTCCAAACTTCTTGTTTTATTCACTTGTAGATTCCTTTCCAGCTTTACTTCAGTCTCAGGGAGTTTACACTATCCATGCAATGAAATTTTTCCTTAGGATAACTTCAGTTCACCCTGATGGAGCTTTTCTATTTGTAGACTTCTGTGCAGAATAAACACAGCAAACCCCCAAGGAGGTGAGTAATCCTTCACCAACAAGGTGAAAGCTTAAAAAACAGCCGAAGGCAAGAATTTCCCCTGAAAACTGATTTTTCCTCATGCTGGAACGTAGAGAAACTTTCTTCTCCTGCCATCTTTCATTGAATGAAAAGCCACAGATGCTACAGAACAGAGGTGCTGCAAAAACATTTTTGGCCAAGTTACATTTTGTTGCCTTTTTTTCCTCTCTGCTGAGACCAGCAGCTCTACAGACACACCTGAAGAGAAAACCCTGCCAAATTTGGAACAACGATCAGCACACTGCTGGGTATCCAAGAGAGAGACAACCTTTATGGCTAATGTAACAGCGCCAATAAACTCTAGAAACATCTCAGGCAAAAGTCTCAAAATACAAATTTCAGAGCAGGCAAAAATGCTGTTTCAGTGATATCTCCTCCTTTTCTTCAGGGATGAATCCATCCAGCATCAGATAAGATTACATCAATCACTCACATAGCAACATCTAGTGGTAGAGGATCACAGAAACCACCCAGCAGCGGAGTGGAAGAGACAGATTTCCCCAAGAGAATAAATTAAAAACTGTGCCAAATTCACAGCTGTCTAATAAAATATCTCCTCTATTAATTCAAGTAAGGCATATGTTGAAATTGGACCAAGTTATTTACTGGTAGTTTTACCAGTTTAGGAGTTTCTATAGACCTGCTGTACTTCATGTGTGTGTCTAAGGACTCTTCTGAGCTTTTATTCCTGCATTTTGAACAATGTAAGGAAAACCCTCACTCAGCATTGCTCCTAAGTCAGACTTTGGTGCAATCTGCTCAGGCTGTGTTTATTCTCTTCTTTTGAAAAACAAATAGTAAACTCTAAGTATTCTCCCACAGCTCAGAACCCTCCTCCAGCAGCACATGACAGCATCCCCGTGATTATTCCCACTTTCAGATGGTAGCTCAGCTAGTTTGTCCTCTTTAGCATATGGACCATCAGACTGTGGTAAAAACAGACACTATGCAAAGAAGCCTTTACTTATCAAAACACCCTGCTTTGCACAGAGCAGCTGGAATATAAAGAACAACAGTTACAGGTCCAGTTACACAGGAGTTCTCAGTTGAACCCTCGCTACCCCTGCCAGAGCAGCCATTCCTCGCAGGGCCCCGCGGTGAATGAGCCAATTCCTTGTGAGAAAAGCTCCTTTCTGCTCCAAAACCTCCAGGGAACCCTTTACTTTACTTATTTAAAAGTGACTTTTAAGTGAAGTTTGTGCCTCAGCAACCCCCATCTCCCTTCACCCAGCAAAGGCCGCACCACAGCAGGACTGGTCCTTCCCAGGTGGGGATGTGGCAGGAATGACCGAGTCACTTCTCAGCCTCACCTGGGCTAGGAGAAAGGGCCCGCTCTTTAAAACAACCACGTGATGTTCTCAGACACAACGAGAGACACAAGAAGGTTATGATCCTAAATACCTGAACACTTCCTTTCCACGCAGGTTGATGCTTTTCTCACCAGCACATCAGATTAACGCTTTGACCTCACCACCAGAGCGCCACCCGTGTTCACACGGAGACCGCCAGGGTTCTCCACCATACAAAGGGGAAAGAAAGGAAACATTTGCTGCTTCTTCACTGCTTATTCTTCGTTGGGTTTCTTGGTAGAACGTGGGCCTCAAGCCATTCCACACACAGCCAGCAAAGGGGGGTGAAACTTCAGCTGTACCAACACTGATTTCAGTAACTACCAACCAACACTTCCAGGTGCCAGCTTTTGGACCACTTCCAAATCCTCAAAACAAACATTAAACGCTAAAATACTTCTACCATCTCAAAGACTGGAGTGATGAACTTCTTGCAGTATTTAAGAATGCCAGTGCATGTCCTCCCAGGTGAAAGCAGAGTACCAACTAACCCGATTATTCCCGTAATTCTCTTTCTATTTCATTCTTGGCATTTTATAATATTAATATTTAAATGTGACTTGAATCCCAGTAGGATCTAGTCAACTATTCCACAATGTAGGGTTTTTCTCAGTAGCTCCGTGGAGGGGGAAAACACAGTGAGGCCATGAAAAGAAAGACTGCCTCAGGGAGCTGCACAATCCAGGCATCCTTCATGCTCCCAACAAAGCAGCCCTACTTCCAACTGCTTCCCAAATTTCCCAGAACGATCAAGATCATCATTAAAGGACTCCTGGTGTTTATACTTAACTCCCAGTGTTTCTTCACGAACAGGTAAATAAAGATGTATGGCACAAGTCAGTAACACATATGGAAGCACAGGTGTAAAACAGGAACTTGCTGTGAAGGAAAGTAATTTGTAGACTGCAGTTAAAGTCCTGTTTTTACAGAATTTATCATTACTGGCACTTTCAGCCCAAGCCTGAGTTAGAAAAGAATAGTCCAGCTGTTGTGTTATCTATTATGAATGCAGCTCTGAATGAACTAAAAGAGCTGTGGCAGAGCTCAAGTGCAGCAGCACTAAGAATTATTGAAGATAAATATAGCAGGAATTTCTACTTCAGGACAATTTCCATTAATGCCCTTCCCAAACGCAGACACACAGGTGGAATACAGAGCCCGAGGCAGCGGGCAGGGTGCCGGCTCCTGTGGCAACAGCCTGCAGGGAAATCAGATTAAAGTGATTAAGGAGCCAGGCCCGGAGCTGGTTCTGTGTCTGCAGATCTGGAGTCACATCAGTGCCGAGCTCTGCTCCTGATGCTGCTCCTGGGAGGAGACTCCTTCCTTCACTGGGGCCTGAGGAAGGGCAGGACACCTGAGGGGAGCCTACAACACACATGGAGAGGGAATGTTTACAGGGCCTGGAGTGCCAGGACAAGGGGAACGGCTTCACACTGACAGAGAGGAGGGTTAGATGGGATAGTGGGAAGGAATTCCTCCCTGTGAGGGTGGGGAGGCCCTGGCACAGGGTACCCAGAAAAGCCCCATCCCTGGAAGTGTCCAAGGCCATGTTGGGCAGGACTCGGAGCAACCTGGGCTAGTGGAAGGTGTTCCTGTCCACGGCAGAGGATTGAAACTAAATAATCTTTAAGTTCCCTTCCAGCCCAAACCATTCCATGATTCTGTGATCTTGGGAACAGCTATGTCCATTTAACATTTAAGAATCTGGGCTACTGATGGAGGCATGTACATGTGTGCTGGTTAAAATCCCATCAGTCATCAACAAGGAACCAAAGCCTGTTCTACAGAGTTAACACCTAATTAATCTAAAGGCAAATCCTAATTAAAAATAATCCCCTGTATTCAATATTTACTTTCTGAAGAGGAACGGTGGTTCCAAGATGCCCGGAAAGATGGAATTTCACACAGGGGAGCAGCGGGTGCGTTACCTGGGCTGACTGGTCTAACCCAGCCCACAGCAGGAGCTGAACTCCAAAAATGCAGCATTTAGGACACACACAGCAGCTCCTGTGCATGTGCTGCCTCCCTGGGCCACTAAAACACCCTCCTGCCCCACTACAGCACCTCCAAAGAAGGCCCTAGAAGAGAAAACCCCAAACTGCAGCTTTCAGCCTGGCACCTCAAAGTCTTTCTCGGTCACCTGCGTGAATCATTTGTACGGTGGCTGTAACTAAAGTTGCTATTTCTGGCCCAGTTCAGCTGTGTATTTTGTACCACTGGAAAGGCACATGCAGTGTGGCTGTGCTGTTTTGTTGGCTGCACAGTGCTTATTATCCCAGCAGCTAAATGCCTGCTGTAAGTGCATTACAGGAACAATTACACTTTCATTACGGTGACTGCATCACACAGCACAGCTTGTCAAAGTCGCAATTTTGATGCAGGTATAAAAAAATAGCTCACAAGAGCCTGCCAGTACTAAACTTAAAAGCTCAGCCTGAAACATTCATGGCCAACTCTGAATTTCAGAGAAAGCACAAAAACTGCGCCACGTGCTTGGAAAGAACCATTATGTACCACGCGCTGTTTGCTGTATCTGGACATTTTATGAAATACTGGAGTTAGAGATGCAAGAAGTTCTCCTGCACGTCTCTTAAAAACATTTTTTCCTTCCACAGTTTGTGCCAACTTGTGTTCTATTACAGAACACCCTCTGCTCAGGGCAGTTTCAAGCTGAGAACGTGCAGACTGCCCAGGGTGGAGTCCATCCCTGGAGGCGTCCAGAGAACGACTGGACATGGCACTCAGGGCTCTGGTCTGGTTGAGAAGGTGGGAATCAGTCACAGGTTGGACTCGACGGTCTTGGAGGTCTTTTCCAACCTCAATGATTCTGTATTTTTCTTACTTTTGTTTCTGAATAATGTTCCTTATTTTTTTTCTTTCCACATGATTCTTTAATTATTATCCAGACTTTAAAAAATTCTTTTCTTTTCTCCTCTACCACAAAGACACTACGTTTATTAGTATTATTATTATTTCATAGCAGTGAGCAAAGACACTCTTTTAAAATGTCTGCCTGTATTTCCACCCACTGCAATCTCATTCCTGGACTCACCAAAGTAGCCAAGTCCCTCTACCTTCTTGGTGATGGATTTCTATTAAAATGCCAGCACGAGCATCTAAGGCATTATGCTCTTTGCTTTTTCTATCCTGGAGAGAAAACAACATCTGCACAAGACCCCCAGACCCTGAGTCTGACGGAGCACTGCCACTTGAAAGAACTAAAGATACGCAGACTGTTTCACTTCTTCTAAGTCTCTTCCCTTCAGGAGGGGAAACTGTTACTTCACTGTCTCTGTTCCCTTTCCTCCACTGACCATCCCTTCCCCCTCCAGTGTTATTTTTCCAATCCTACTCACCCACAGCAGACAGATTTCAAGACCTGGAAGTGATACCTCTAAAGAGAAGCTCTGGTCTGCAATCACACACACACCACGTCAGGCAGCAGAGCCCCCAGAACACAGCACTCAGGTACGCCCCATGCCAACGCCAATTCCCAGCTCTGGGGGTGCTCCAGCGGCGTCAGCAAACAGGCAGATCCCACAAACTGATGGAGTCAAAGAGTCAGAGAATGGTTTGGGTTGGAAGGGAGCTTAAAGATCATCTGGTTCCACTCCCCTGCCAGCGGCAGGGACACCTTCCACTGTCCCAGGTTGCTCCCAGCCCCGTCCAACCCGGCCTGGAACAGTTCCAGGGATGGGACAGCCACAGCTTCTCTGGGCACCCTGTGCCAGGGCCTCCCCACCCTCACAGAGAAGGATTTCTTCCTAAAATCCCATCCAAACCCACCCTCTGTCAGTGTGAACCCATTCCCTGTGTCCTGTCACTTGTAAAAAACCTCTCTCCCTCTGTCTTGTAGCCCCTTCAGGCACTGCAAGGCCACAGTGAGGTCACCCCACAGCTTCTCCTCTCCAGGCTGAACAATCCCAGCTCTCCCAGCCTTTCCTCCCAGCAGAGCTGCTCCATCCCTCTGCTCATCCTGGTGCCTCCTCTGGCCCGGCTCCAGCAGCTCCAGGTCCTTCCTGTGCTGGGCCCAGGGCTGGGGCAGCTCTGCAGGTGGGGTCTCACCTGAAGGGGCACAGGGGCAGAATCCCAATCCCTTTCCTGCTGCCCACGCTGGGGATCAGCCCAGGGCACGGGGGGCTCCTGGGGGCCAAGGTCTCACCCACCAGCCCCCCCAGGGCCTTCTCCCAGGGCTGCTCCCTCTGTGCATCCCCAGCCTGTGTTTATATCCCAGCCCACATCGCTATTGACCATCACGCAAGAGGCAGCAGCACAAAAAAGTGATTATTTTTTAAACTAACAAACATTCTGCATCAACAAATTTTATAACAACTATGCCCAGATTAATATATTCCTACTAGAAGCACTTTTCTGTATGTTCTGGAACAAAGACCGAGATTTTATTCTTATTTTAGTGCCAAGAGTGGGATGTGCAGCATGCTAAACTTATTAGAACTACATTAACAGACTTCAATTAATTTAAAAAACTTGTTAGAGTTAAAATATTTATAGCATAAACCTTTATTAAAATAACACTGCAGAGTTAGGAGAGTTGTTTGCACACAAGAATTAGTAGTAAAACTAACATTTAAATTTTTTTTGAGCCATAGATTTCCCCTGAAGCGGAGTGGGGTGAAAGCAAAGACAAAATACAAAGGCAAAACTAAACAACAATGCAGCTTCCAATCTCCAGCAATATTCTACATCCCGACAGGATGGCTGTTCCTATATTTTTTTTCTGACAGAGTCTTTTGGACTAAGAGAAAAATTAATTCTGCAGTTTCCAGGAAAAAACAAACAACAACACAAGTCTTATGATGAAGGGAATGGTACAGTCTGGTCTACTCTTCATACTGTGAAATTACAATTGTTATACTCTTGTCAGAAATGGGGTATCTGTACCAAATACTTCAAAGCCAGCAGCAAATCTAAAAAATGCATCAGTCAAAATTGCCCAAAAAGTAAAAAAACTCCACAGCTTAAGAGTTCAAAACCAGAAGGATTTAAAAAAAATAATCAGGGAAATTATTATAGCAAGGTCTAAACCTTCAATTTACAAATTTCAGAAAACTTCTGGTTTGACTTTCATGCCAATGCCAACTCTCAAGCACTTCTTAGGCAGTGCCAAATCTCCTTATCAAGGTTTGATGTTAAAACGTTCAGTTAAGCTTCCCAAACCACAGAGCATGGACATGAGGCCATGGGAATCTAAACCTGTGGGTTCCCTTATTTATCCCACACTATCAGTCTATTAGTGGGACAAAAGCTTCTGTTTGTTCCCAATTAATTCCTGCTGATGCTGATGACGGGACTTCAGTCTCTGTCCTTCACAGGGCTGTTTGCCTCTCTCGTGATTTAAAAACCACCTGGGGACGATGCTCGGCGGCCTGATGCCTCTGCTGCAGATTGCTCTTATCAGGGAATACTCCCACCAAACACCGAATAATTCCTTCTTGGCTCAGGTCATCTACCGGCTACCGACACTGAGGTCTCTGAGCTGCTGTTATTTATTCATCTAAAAAGGAATCTCACCGAGATTGTTTTAGCAGGAAAGGTTTCTTGCAGAACTATCACACTCAGGGAAGCTGTGGCTGTCCCATCCCTGGCAGTGTCCAAAGCTAGGCTGGATGGGGTTTGGAGCAACCTGGGCTAGTGGAACGTGTCCCTGCCCATGGCAGGGCGTTGAAACGAAATGATCTTTAAGGTCCCTTCCAACACAAACCATTCTGAGATTTTGTGATTTATTTTCCATAGAAATTCTGACTTCTCATTTAAGATGCCAACAGTAAAAATCGACCACATTTCTAAAGCACCTGCGTCTGCTCCTCTGTAATTTTTACTATGAAAACACGTTTAATAATAATCATAATTAACCTTCCCCACAAGGATGCTCAGAAGCGACCTTAGAGGCCTTTTAAACGCAATCTTTAACACATTTAGAAGCGTTTGAAAGACAATACGAGAATCTCACTCTGTTTTGCATGTTACGTGGAACATGATTTCAACAAGTTACCCCCTCGAGAGGCAGCAACAGAAAGATCACGATCACTTTAAGTGAGAATCGCACATTTCAGCTGGCAGCGCGGAGTGCTCCAAGCCGTTCAGCCTGTTGCACGGGGAAGCCTGAATAAACACCGTGTGCCTTACAGCGAGTGTGACACAGAAATTATCCTGGATACCGGATCGCCTCCAGCAGCCGATGCCCCGAGAAATGCCGTGGGCTGCGGGGCTGGGGGCAGGGACAGGGGGAGGGCACGGCAGCGATGCCGCGGGCAGGGAATAACGCCCAGGGTGGGGACCCTGGGGACAAAGGGGGAATAATGAAGGTCGGGTTGGAGCCGTCGGTGACACGAGGGGATTTCGGCAAGGCGCTCCCGGCTCGGAGCCTGCCTGAGCTTCGACCAGGCACGGAGAGCTGTTCGACACCCGTGGGGGGAGGCACGCTGAGACCCGCAGGCGGCTCCTGAGGCGACCCGGGGAACTCAGGGGCGTTTCATAACCCAAACCTGCGGGGACGGGCTGCGAGCAGGAGACGGGAACGCGTCCCGTCCTCCCCCCTCAGCGCGGGGAACGGGACCCCCCTGCGCGCGGGCACCGCCCCGGGCCGGTCCCGACACCCAGGTGGGACAGCCTCCCTGAGGCAAAGCGCTGCGGAGGGACGGGGCCGCGGGTGGCCCCCGCAGCCACAGCCCCGCGCGGTGCCCGTGTCCCCCCCGTGTCCCCCGGCCCGGCCCTGACCCACTAACACACCTCCGGCCAACATGGCCGCCCCGCCGCCCAGCGCCCAGCGCAGCCTACCCCGGCCGCCACCGCCCCGCCCTCCGCGCCCGCTTATTGGCTGGCNCCCGGCCCCGCCGCGCCGGACAGACCGCCCAGGGGCCCGTGTCCCGCGGGGGACGGCCCCCGCCCGGCGACCCCCGCCAGGGCTGCGGGCAGCCGGAGCGCACCCGCGCTGCCCGAGAGAAGCCCCTTCCCGGGGCCGCGGCTCCCAGCGAACCGCCGTGCCCCTGCCCTGTCATTACATAAACGCCGCGCCGGAGCGGGGACGGTCCCGTCCCGCCCTGCCCCGCACTCGCAGACCGGTGACCCCTCTCCCCCACCTCTGCCCCGCAGCCTTCGGAGCGGAGCCGCCCTCCGGGCACCAACACGCCCGGACACACAGACCCCGCACGCCCACGGGTCACCCCCGGCCGTCCCGGGCATTCAAACAGGTCGCAAGCCGAGGAGGCGACTACGAGCCCGCCCGAAAGGCAGAGGAGTGCAGGATCTGCCGAGCCCTTCTCTGCCTTCCCGGGCAGCCCCTCCGCCCGCACACCCAGAGCGGCCGGGCTCCCCCGGCCAGGACGGTGCTTTCCTCTCCCCAGCGCTCGCTGCGAGACTCGCTTTCCTTGTAAAGGCACGGGCCGCTCCTCCTGCCGGGCGGAGGCTGGAGGGGGCAACGCCGACAACTCTCCGCTCAGCCCACGCTCCGTCCCTGCAGCCCCTTCTCATCGCGCCCACCCCGGCACCGGGCCCCAAAGCTCCGCTCCGGGACCGGACACCCCCCGCGCACCGCTGCTCTCCCGCGGCCCCAGCAGCCACACCCCCCCCGGCGGGCGAGCGGAGCGGAGGGGCCGCTGGCACCATCCCCGTCCCGCTGCCCTCGGCAGCCGGGCAGACATCTCTGCCCCGCTCTCCCTCCCTCCTTGCAGCCCCCTGCCCGGCGACACCGCCTCCTCCCGCCGGACCACTCGGGCCCCCCGACCCCCGGGCCCCTCGGTGCCCCGCAGTCCCCTGGAGCCCCGCGGCCCCCGCGAGCCCCTCACTCACCGCGCTCAGCGGGGGCCGCCGCCCCGCGCGCCCCGGCCCGGCCCCTCCATGCGGCCCCGGGTTTGTTTGTTTATGTCCCTTCCTGACGGGTTCCCGGAAATCGCGTGACTCGACCCTCACGTGGCCCGAGGGGGCGGGCGCGCGCGGGGGGCGGGGGAAGGCGGCCGCGCCAGCCAATGGCCGGGGGCTTTCTCCGTCACGTGACAGCGGAGAGCCGCGCGGGGGGTATTTAAGGCGGGGAGGCGGGTGCCCGCGGGCAGAGCGCTGGGGTGGCAGCGCGGCCGTGGCTGCTGTGGGTGTGCCGGGCTCGCGTCCCGACACCCCGATCCTGGGTCCTCTGCGGCCCTGCTCACGTACTTACCCTCTTCATCCATCCATCTTCTACCTGCAGCTCTGTATTTTTCCTACTGTCTTCAGCTACACGCACAACCACCTTTCACAGTGACAGGTGACTGGCCTGGACTGCTTCAGACACAACTGGAGAAATTATTACTAATAAACATAATACAAATTAGACCCAGCCATTCTTATCTTGCTATTTGTAAAGACTATGTCTTCTATTCTTTAAAGAAGTTTTTGCGTTTCACCCCATTTCTTCTTTTTTGACCCAGAGACTCCATGACATTTAATTATGGAAACAAGGGAGCAGCCACCCACCTCTGACAACTCAACCCTTCACAGGAGTAAAATGCTTCCATGATTTCCACTAGAAGAAAAGGAAACTTCCATAAAGTCTCCAGCACAATTTCTTGTGAGGGGCAGAGATGCAGATATTTGCATGTCCTAAACAATACGAACAAAAGCATTTACAAGCATTTGAAATGACCCGGACCTAAACTCTCGCTTTACACATTGCCAGAGTTTATGACTTAAGTCTTCACAACTGGACTGTGGAGTCAGTTTCCTTCACCCTTCTAATTTTTCACCCAAATATCTTTCACCACAGGCACAGGTTTTCCATTTCAAGCACAAATTTCTTTCTTTATTATTTGAACTTTCTGTGTTCTCTTCTGCTGTCGGAAAACAAAGAGCGATGCGTGATAAAGGCTCCGGTACCTGTATTGTTTGTTAAACACCAGTGGCTGAATCCTTCTGTTCTCATTTCCTGCAGTCATGCAAAAAAAGAAATTATCCCAAGCAGTGTTAATTCCTGGCACGCATGGAGCAGACCATTCCACAACCACCATGCAGACAGAAGGTGACATAACATCCACAAAACAGACACAAAACATTATTCTTTCAGCTTCTTCAGTCATGCCACCACCTGGCATCTGCTTCAGAGGAAATATTAACCACTCTGAAAAAGGGGAATTTCTTTCTGGGAAGCATCTAAGTGAAAATGACTCTCTGGCTTCTTGGCGTGGAACAGCTCTTTCCATTAAACTCAGCACCAGTGAGACACCCCATGGGAGCTCTGTTTTACTTCTCTCTTCTACAGCAACTGATAGCTTAGGACCTAAAACAGAAAGCTTGTTAAAGACAGCGGTAACACAATAAACTAACAGCACTGTTTGTCGCTGAGGGTTTTCTTTTCGGATATTTCACTTTAGGGTAGATATGACAAGCAGATCGATATATTTTAAAATCTCAAACCTGTCAACGATGTCTTGAAGTATTTCTCTCCCCCTCCTCATACAATGTCAACATATCGTATTCTCCACACACTTCAAAAGGCAGACAACAACCTTAAGCTTTTATATGATCACTTGGTTTCAATTTTCCTAGGAATTATTTGGTACAGACTGTGTAACATGACTGTGTACAACATCTTGCATGGTAAAATACAGCTCTTAGACAGTAACATGACAAAAAAATCCACTATTCCAGTCCCAACAGCTGTTATGCTTATTTGTAATAATGGGCACATTCTTCCTTCTTTTGCAATTCACACTGTCCAGTTTTGGATCACTGCAAGTTCCATGTCAGGATCTTGGAATTTCCTGTGTAGTAATGAGTGCTGTCCCACTGAACAAGTTAATGGTGCTATCCAAGACGGAAAAGCAAATAAAATATTAACCATTCCATTATGTCCTTGTGCATAACAATAAATGGAAAAATTGTAATTTATCTGGACATGAGGCAAGGAAGCATTCAGCAAGCAGCATTTACATCCTTTGAAGCTACTCCTCAGCAAACAACTGGCCAGATCCATCCCCAACCCCACAGACTCAGCTGACACTGAGGAGCCTCAGGAACCTCTTGCCTACGTTGTCATGTGCTTTCCCAGGTCTGCAATTCCACATGCAAGTGGTCAGTACAAAATGACTGTAATGTTTGCTGTTCAATTCAAGCCATTTGCTCCTATAAATATCCTTCAAATGTGCCAGGGATTAAATCAGCCTCCTGTCAAAATCACTATGAGGTCTCCATACAGGCAACAAGCTGCCCATCTAGTCCTACTATTTAACTCCATTACAATTTATCCACGCCATCTAAATTTCCTCAGCTCAACTCCACGTATCCAATTAAAGCCACAGAAAAGTAACAGTTAAACATGGCACGAGAACATTTTGTATCAAGCAGACGATTAGTTTTATTTCCAGGCATGAGAAATTTAAGGCCGGATTTCTCAAGAATACAATTCATTTGGAAAAAAAAAAAAATTGCCATCAGCACGTGATACCACTGTTTCTCCTCTCCTCACAGTTTATTGCACGCATTTTTGTCCAGTGCAAACAGAACAGGGGTGAACAGCACAGTGACAGACAACCTAAGACCTGCAAATATAAAGTGTTATTACAGATAAAATGAACAGGAAATGTGATTCCACGACCCGTAAAAATAGACATTTTCATCACATCTGGAGTTAACAGTCAAAACTTGACAGTACCAAAGTACCAAAGAGGAGTATAAATTGCATTAGACACACGGTTAAATTGGTATAGTAGGGATAAATACAGGACTTTGAAGAAGCCACTTGAAGAACATTAGAAAGGTTAAGGCATTACTGCAGGCTTCGCATCCAACCAGCTACGGAACGGGCACCTTTGGGTCACTGGAGTTTTTCATCTCTTCTTCACCTGCAAAGCAAGAGGCAAATTCATTATTCCTTCCCATGGAGACAGTTTGCTAATTGAAGGCCTGGCTGTTAACCACAGCTATTTCCATTCCACAAACGCACTGAGCAATGGTCAAGAACTGGAGATAATTCATCCGTGTGGATGTTTTCTTGGCAGTTTCATTTCTGAAGTTACTGCAAGTAGTTTTAGTTACATTATAAGCTGGTAGAACAACTATTTCCCTCAAATGTTTTCACTGCTCTAACACCATCCAGTGAGCTGGATGACAGCCCTTCTTGCACTTGCACAAAGACAGTTCCTGCTCTGAGAACACAGACTGTGAATTCACCAAGTAAAGGAGAATAGGCAGTGTTGGACCACAGTTTGGAAGAGTCCACAGCCTGGATTTACCACAGCTACAGAGCTTTGTGTGCTCTTACACGCTGCCATCCAAGCCATTAACTTGGTGATGTATCAAATGAATTGCTATAAAATCATCCCTTGGATGGGAAGGAGACTGCCTGAAAACACAGAGCGAGCTTGTGTAATTTGGCACAGATCAATCAAGTCAGCATACGCAGAGCTCCTCAGCAGAACACGAGGAGCTCACTGGAGCAGTCTCAGCCTGCTCAGTTGGTAAAGTAAAATGGGTTTGCTTAAATCATCCTTATTTTTAAGGATCTTTCCACTTTGCATTTTCCATACTAATCCACCCAAACCTCAACTGAAAGGAACAGGAGGCAGAAACAAGTATAGTACATGTTCCTTGAATGCTGGAAAAGCACATCTCAAAATCCAGAAATAACTGGTTGCTACACTGATGGGAATCCATGCAGTGTCAGAGAGATATCCCAACTGTTATCAGATGGAATCTCACTCACAGCTCCTGCCTAGTCAGAAACTCCACAGGAGCGAGGACAGGACACACAGCACCTCCCTCAGCCCTGCAACAGCACTCAAACAAGACTGGAGTGCTGTGACCTGTGACAGCCCATTTCAAACAACAAAGAACAGATATTTGAGGATTATTATATGCTTTTACTTTTTAAAATAATTCTTTCTCAAGGACAAGAATCTTAATTTTATACCAAAATCAAGCCAATTAAATCAGATGACAGGTTAAAACAAACTCCTTCATGTAACACAACATGTGCTATGCAGGGCTTAAATGCTCCATTAATAAGTTTAAAGATGACAGCTCCTCACAAACTCTGCAGTTATCTTCGAACACAAAAGTTCCCTCTCTTCCTTGGTACAAATTTAACTCCAGGTCTCTGGAAAATCCTTCACTGAAATGGAGGGGGAAAGGCCTGATTCTGTTAGCAGAAGTCCAGGGATTGTGTCTCACCTCCTGCCTGTCCTTGCTGGCTTCAACACGCAGACCATGAAGCCCAATTTTTATGTCCAGATAACTCCATTTCAGTTTCAGATCCCAGGCAACTGAATCATCCTATGGGATTCAGGGATTTGTGTGCCCATTACCAAAACACACTGTTCTCTGTTTTAGCTAACTAATTATATGTTAGCACCCAAGCAGTGAAAATGCTCCTAGGAAATTCTGCTTGACTGACTTGGCTAATTACAGGCCTGCAGTTGAAACAGGGCCAAGTCTACCTTTAGCTTCTGCTTGGTGCTTAAAAGGAGCTACAGACACACACACAGGCCCCAGTCTGACAACATCCTGGTTCACAGGAAGCCTTCTCTGAAACTGGGGAGCAAATGTCCAGGACACTTCACAGAAAGCATTTAACAGAGCTCTAACATCAGCTGTCACTGCCTGCTGCACTGAACTAAAACTGTGCTGTACAAGGACAAAAAAAACTCTGTTTAATTATTCAGTAACCAGCTAAAAAACTATAACCATGGGTGCTTGTTTCCACATTTCCTTCATTTGAACTTTCAATTCCAAATGCTGCCCTCCTGGACAAGCCCAACAGCATTAAGGTGCTTTTAGCACAACACTTTATTTTTGCTGGCCCTCTCAAAAAGCCTGGGAACTGCAAGAACCACATTCCAGCAGCGCTGCCCAGATAGCAACCACGAGGCTCACCTGGGATTAAAGCTGCACACAGGCTGTCATTAAAAAACCAAATAAACCATCGAGCTGTGAGCTCAGGGCTAGTGCAACGTATTGACAGGAGATAAAGAACATTCTAATGGCAGTTCCCATTCCAGCTTCCCAGATGAATGAGGGCAACTCTGTGTTGCCTTGGAAATCAGGACAGGTCTTAGGTAAAATGACAGCAGGCTTGAGAAGAGGTTTAACAACCGGTAAAGATTAGGAAATCCACTTATGATAGCTATTAAAAAACACCCCAGTCCAAATATTTTTTTTTTTTTGGAATAAATGTTTTGTTCTCCTTATAAATCCCTGAACACAGCACCACATGCCAGGATAGAAAGAAAAGTAACTGTCAATAAATAATTCAGTTCAAGCTTGTCACATATCCAATCAAGACTGACATCCAAAATGTTTCGTTGCAGCCTGTAGAAAGACAGATTTCTCCTACAAAAGAGCTGCAGCAGTTTGAACACACTGCTCACGCTACAGTTCAATGTCTCCTGAAGCTTTAACACACCGAATACATCAATAAATCTGATCATACTCACCTGGTCGGTGAACTGCAGCACAGCACAGACATCCTTAAGGCCAGTGATATCTAAGATACCAGATTGTTTCATTGCTTAACTGAGGCCCAAAGAGAGGGTTGAGTTGAGCCAGAATTGCAATCAGCCAACTGCAAGACAACCCCCCAACCCAACAGAGACAACATCAGCCAAATGACAGAGCTTGCGACAATGGAAAAGGCTGTCCAAACATGAGGACTATAAGAGAAGAAAAGACTATTTTAGGAAGGTCTAGGTTAAAATAAAAATTCTACTCAAGCTCATACACAAGGACCAGCCACCAGCAATGAAGTTATGGCACCAAATCATTCTGTAACTGAAATAGATTGTCCCGGTCAATTGAAAGCAACACAAAACCACCTGATAGCATTTCCCTCATACTTCTCTTTTGTCAGGAAAGTGTTTTGAGACACATGAAACTCAGGTACTTGGGGACTCAGAAGATGGAAACATAAAAGAGACAGACCTTTTTTCAATGCCTTTGAAGCATCCTTTGAACAACAACCTCTGAGAAACGTCCTCTCTCTCGTTTGCTTTTCAGTGCATGACAACCTGCCCTCGGTATATTTTTCAAAGACTGAACAAAAGTGAATTTAAACCTGGCACAGAGGTCAAAACACAGGGACCTGAAGCAAAAGGGTACAATGCTATAGGAACATAAAAAAAAAAAGATCGAAAAACAACCCCATAAGAACAACCTCAACATGACAACAAACCCCAGATCATCAGCACAGCAGCCTTGTCACTGGAGCAGAGCACAAACTAACACTGCAGAAGCCATGGCCAGAACTGAGAACAAGAGGAATGTAGTTTGTGGAAAATATCCAGGAAAGCTAAACAGAAATAAATATTCCACTGTTAAAAGATATATTTGCTTTGTAAATGTTACAAGAGTCAGAAAAAGCAATGGATGCTTCCATGGATTTAAATCTATGTTAAATACTAACTATATAAACACATTTAGCGAACACACTGGCTCATCTGTCTGCTATTTCTAGAATGCTTTGTAAGGAGGAGAAAAAGCAGAGCAGCTTTGTAATGGGAGCTGCCACAAATGTATCAGAGTGCTTAGGCAGTCATGGAAAATTCCACACAAACCTTGATGCTCTGACCAGCAAACCAAGTGCAGGTCGGCTGCAAAACGCCTGGAACAGCCACGGGCAAAAGATGCGGGTCAGACTTAAAGAAAACACATCAATCCTCTGAAAATTTACCAATATTTCTTTGCAATGCCCCTTTCAGCTTTGCACGGGGTAGAACTCCAGCTAAAACAAGGAGCTGAGCCTGCAGCAGTCCATCAGTCACACAAGCCTTGGAACACGTAGCAGGCTCTACAAAGGAATTAAAACATCAGCAAGACACCACTGAGAGCAGCCAACAACCTTTAGGTTGACACATTTCTACTTTGCTGTCCAAAGCAGTGACAACAATGTATTTTGAGAGCATGGTGTTAAATCTCCTTAAGGGAAAAGCAAATTAGCTCTTAAAATTATCGTGGAATTTCTTTTGTGAGGGTTAATTTTCAGATGCAACAGACAGATCCAAAGGTGCCAAAGCACTGTGCCATCTGCCTCCAGCATCCTGAAGTAACACAAGTGGGAGGAGGGTAGAACACTAAAAGCCCGTTAAAGCACATTATTCCTTTTGTCACTGCAGAGCAGGAAGGAACTCCACGCACGAATCTCTCACCTCTCGCTGCTTCCCGAGCTCAGGCCCAGCATGGCTGTGAATTAAATGAGCTGGGAGCACATTCAGAATCCCAACCTATGTAACCAGGCTTTGGGAAAAGCAGTGTGGAGTTTTCAAAAGGCATTTGTTGGGGCCACGCTGGATACCCGAGCTCTGAGCCAGGGTGGCATTAGGGCAGCAGCACATTCCTCCTCCCTGCTCTGCGAGGGCTGAGGAATTTAAAGCAGTTGTTAGGCTACGACTGCCTTGCATTCAAGGTAAGTCATGAAAAAGCTTTTCCCGTGTTTTGCTTAAGTGATGCTGCTTTATACAACAATCCAGCGTGACAACACCAAACAAAATGCAGCATTCAGAGTAAAACAAACCTCTGTATCCAAGATGCAATGTTCCAGAGTTGCTAAAAGCAGGTATGGCATTCGAGCCACCCACAGGCCCTTAAATTCTACCAGATCCCACTTAGAACAGTTACTGTTAATTACCCAGCTCAGACAAGGAAATTAAAGTCCCTTCTGTTGTACCAGAAAGATTTTTTAAAAGGTCTTCCCATCACAACTGCCATCTGTCTGTGCTCGTGTTACAAATTAAGGTCCTGCTATCTCTGTTTAAATGTCAATTTGGGCATCCATATTTTAATCCTGTTAGAATCAGCAGCAAATAATATGATTTTCCAAGCACCCTGTCCTCTGTTAGGACATGATGGCACTGCTTTGTGCACAGCAAAATAGATTTAGATCTGGTAGTACCTCACAATTTGGTGTAACCTCTAATCAAATATTCAGTAACTCCTTAGACTTTGCCTTAGATTTTATGAGGTTCCTGGGAATGGTTTATTCTTCAAAAGGCTGCTGGGTACAGGATCTGTACACAAATTAGGCACTTACTCATGCAAATATCTTCCATAGAACAACCAAATGAATCCCATGTAATCAATAAGGTTATTCAAAATTATCACTGTTAAATCTAAATACAGAAGAAACAGCTTGAAGTTGAAATGTGACTGACTTCAAATTCAGTTCAGTGAAAATCAATTTGTCAATCAAGTGGCATTTAATGAAGACAGGAAATACCTTCAATTGGAAAGGTAACTCAAAGAGTATAAAAGCAGGTCTAGCAGAGACTAAACAGCTCTACAGAGGAGCACAGAACAGCAGCAGCCACCTGCTAAGGACACACAAATACCTGGGACAGCAGAAATTATTTTAATCCTAACATATCCAACAGAGAACCCTCAGAAACAATTCTCTGGGCTTCCTTCAAGACTGACACGAAAAATTAAGTCTCTTTCTTAATCACCCAAAATTAAGGTCTGAAATGTTTTCAATGCCTCCTCCCCCAAAAGGAAAAGGATACGTGAACAAACTTCCACATGTTTGGATAAAACAGAGGAAAAAAGATTGCACCAGATCTTTTGAGGTCCTTTCAAACCAGGGCTGTTCTACAATTTTATACAGAATAAACGAACAAATGAAAAAAGACTGTGTGATGAGGCAAGTTCTATCTTGGAACATGAGGAGAAAAATCTGCTTTTTGTTGCATTCTGGCAAGCAGACACTACAAATGTAATTTATGTGATTGGGTACAACTACTGAGGGTTGAAAACATCCTAAGATCTTGCTGGTTTGGTTTTTTTTTCAAAGTATAACTGGAGAAAGCCAAAGGAAATTGAGAAATCAAGTTAGAGCCCACAAAATTACCAAAGAACCCCTGGACGTGCAAGAGCAGATTGTAAAACATATTAATTACAGCAGGCTTTATAATGGGCCTGTTTAGATAAAATAATCAACTAAACTTACAAGTGAAATACCACTGTACATTTGAAGAGTTCACAGAATTCAGCCAAAAGTTAAGCAATTCTACAACAAATACGTTTCCCATCACAATCCAGAGGAGGCTGCAGATGCCACATGGCCTCTACTTCAAGGAAAGCTGTCCTTCAAACAAGAAAGACACCAAACCCTAAGCTTCAAGGGTTTTAGAAGGTAGGACATGATTTCTGTAGAGAAAACCCAAGCGAGAACTTTAAACAAGACCAGAACAAAGCTCAACCTCCTCCTAACTAAAAACCACCCAACTCGCTGTAGCATAAATGCAGCAAGCCAGTAAAAATCACCAAAAAAGCTGCCCTTTCTTAGCCAAACATTTGGGACCTATTATGAGACTGGGCTGCTACACACTTCATGTGCAGGGCAAGGAGACCTTCATAGCACTGAGATCCCCAAAGCTCAATCCCAAATTCAAGCTGCTTGCACTGCAAAGCTCTTCTCAAATTTCTACATCCACTCGGCAAAACTTGAATTTAAAAACTTCCGTGGATACAAAACAGAACCAAGCTTGCTGAACTTTCAGAGTTAAGCAAGAGTGAATTCTTACGAGTTCACATATCAAATACTCTGAATAGAAATAAATTTTTAGAAGTATAAACCTGTATTAACCCTGAACATCACACTGTTAACCTAAACCAAACCTGTATAAGTTGTACCACAGTCTAACCCAACAGGCCTCTCCTGGAACATGTCAACACTGAGATGCATTTCTCTAAATATTCACATTAAATTCCTCTGAATAGCATAAATAACGCCTAAATAGTTCAAGAAATTACAAATATTGCTTGGGTTCAAATGGAACTCCAAATAGAAATTTTTATTACAAGTTAACCCTTAAGATCAAACCAGACTTTTACCACTTTACTCTCCATAACAAATTCTTTCAAAGTTATTTCTGCACGGAACCTTTTCTTTTAAGAGATCAGTCTCTACAGACTTTAAAAAGAGAGAGAGAAAAACACAAGCAAGCTTTGTCTTGCAGCCTCCAGCTACAGCTGGCTTGAATCCTGATAAAAACCATTATATGAAGAGCTCTCAACAAGTCACTTTGTTATTGCTACTAAATCTCCTACAGAAAAGAGGCAGCCTCAAAATATACTGTGCATTTAAACAGAAATAATCTTAATATATCAAAGTCTCACTAAAAAAAACACCATGCAGAAGTTTTCCCACCCACCACTCTACCAGATTTTGAGAATATATTCAAAGAATCTAAAAGAAAACTGTTCAGTGGGTTTGAATTAGTACTGCCTCAGAATTAAATGTAAAGTAGAAAGGAAAAAGGCAAAAAAAAAAAAAATCTAAGAACCAGGAAAATCCTAGAATTGACCAACTATCATTATACTTGTGAGCAAATGAGGCAGCGAACTGGAGAGGAAGAATAGCAAGTCCATGCAGAGCATGACAAAAAGAGGAATTAAAGTTACTTTTAGTTCAGTATTTTCCAATGGGAAAACATTTTCTTCAGCACATTGAGGGTCTTTAGAACGCAAAATTCTAAGAGCTGTCAAAGAACACCATGTGTCCAAATTACTGTGACACATTCAAAAAGCTTCTAACTGTTTTGAGGCTATAAAAAAGGAACTTGTGATTACAACAGGAGCAGGCCTTGCTTGAGAGGCAAATTATTTGTACTTACAACAGGTAGCAGCAAACAGCACAGGTCACCAGCATTGTGTTGATAACACTGCCAAGAGGAAGGAGAAACAGCTGATCAGGTGTGGTGTTGTGACTGACCACAACATACACAGGAAAAAACCCCACAGCAAACAAGAACGAGTTTAACTTTGATCATATGAAAGATGACTCAACATGAATGTTCTGGCTTCTTCCAGCTGAGTAAACTGCAGAGGCTCAGATCTGCAGGACTGACACAGCTCAGGCAAACAGTTCACAGCTGTATTTAACAAAATCACTGTGAACAGGAGCAAAATCTGATGCAGTGTCCTTCACATCAGTGAACCACTGAGGCTGGATGCACACAATAAATGCTTTCTCCACTTGCGGAATTCCACTCAAACAAAACTTTAGTGTCAAATTACCACTTTTAATTCTATATAATGAATGAGGGGTTTACAAACTGAATACAAAATCAAATCTCAAAGCCACGTGAAATGAGCTGTACTGTAAGATTTTCCTTTCTTGGTGAAACACAACTGTGTCAGAAACCACAGGAAAGCTGAAAAGAAGGAAGAACCAAGCTCTTGAAACTGAAAATGGTAAAACTGCAGCTACACACACAGAGATTGGCTTGAAATGGGAGGAGAAGAAATGAGATTTTCTATCAGGCATCTCTGCAGCTCATGGAACTCAGTGGCAAAGTGGAGTGGTTTTTTCTTTTTAAATCATAAAAAGGCATTTCCATCTATGTATTTCCTGCCCCAGTTGAGCAACAAAGCCTCATGGTAGGTCGGTAACTTCTACCCTTTTATGACAAGAATACCATTCAATATTTTTTACTATCAATACACATCCACTTTGTCAACTTCCAAAGGAATGCTACAAAGCCAACAATTAAGCTTCAGTGACTTTTCCAAGCAGTCCCACAGCCACTGATTGGGAGTTTTAACCTAAGCAATGTGAATTCTTAGGACAGTTAAACGTTTGCACTAATTTCTTTTGTTAGAAAATGGACAAGCCTATTCAGGAACAGGCTTTGCATAGAGAAATTTTGGGTATTTTTCTCAAGAAGAGGAGAGGTGAACAGACTACAAGGTATTGCTGTAGCACAGCAATGCACTACTCATACTTGTTAAACAATCACATTTTGGAATAAAGAGAGAACATCCGTTGGTGACCCACAGAATTCCCATACTTCCATGCCTGGAAGCCATATTTCCAAAGCATTTCTGAGGACAGGCAAGTTTCCAGGCACAAAACACACAATAGGTTTGAAAGTGAGGCAGGAAATCTCAGAGCGTGAGGAATATTGAGGGTTTAGATAAAGAACTGAGAGAAAAGACAGTTGGTACCTGTGGAGTAGAGGAAGTGTCAGAGAGAGGAAGAGAGATTAAGAAGCCATTATCTCCTAGAGAAAAGAGAAAGACAAAAACTTGTCTGCTTCTTAATCTGAGCAGCCACAACCACTGCAGGAAAAACCTCTGCTTAGAAGCCCTGCTGTTGTCCTCAGCCACAAGGGCACCAGCACACATTTCACCCAGGACTGACATCCACTACAGCAACCTTTCCAGTCTCACCCAGTGTGAAACCAGAGGACGGTGGAGTAAGTTAGGAAAGGTCAAGTAAGGAAAGAAAGAGGAAGTTGTTGCTCAAATACCGCCTTGACAATGAACCACCTTGACACAGGACGTTCTGTCCACAGAACCACAGAATGGTTTGGACTGGAAAAGACCTTAAACCTCATCCCATTNAGTGCCCGGTGCCCGCCGCCCCCCGGTCACTCACCCGCGGTTCGGCCCCTTGGGTACGAGCCAGGGCAGGACGCCGCCGACCACCCCCCAGAACACGCTCATGACGATGATGGGCACCGCGAGGCCGCCGTACGCCATGGCCGCGCTCTGAGGGGCACGGGGGGCGGGGCCTTCCGCCACGCCCCGCCCGGCGTCCGCCAATCAGCGCGCGCTACGCCACTGCGGCCGGCGGGAGCGCGCGCGGGGCGGGAGCGGGGGGGGCGCGGGAGGGCGCGGGG